>OVBA01007458.1:0-14542 GCA_900406435.1 Lepidium aucheri | reverse complement strand
TCTATCCAACCCATTAGAATTTATTTTTGAGGATAAGATGATTCTAATGGGCCTTAGTGAGACCTTATTTGATTACTTACTGGTTCTAAGACTCACTTTTAAACTAATCCATCGTTTGATGGTTTTAGTCATCGGCTTCTCATCCTATAAGGAAAATGGCCGGTCTCAGTGTTACTCCTTTATGGAGAAACCATTTCAAAGCTCAGAATACGTTTGTCGTAGAGCCCCATATCTTATTCGACAGTCTCTCACGACGAAAGAACACGGATTAATTCGGAATTTATTGCAGATTCAAGAATGTTTATCCACCTCCTATCCAAAATCTTTGGTGTGTTCGAGTATCTCCACCCGATTGTTGTTTTTTAAATTATGCTTTTTGTTAAGTTGGTTTTTGTTATGTAATGGCTTCTCTATCTTTGCTGTAAAACCAACAATTAAATAATGGAAGAAGAATTTGTGACAAAAAAAAAGAATACCCATAAAAAGCCCATATTATTTTGGGTTTTATATGGATAGTCTTAAAAAGACTTCAGTCTTATTGGTTTTTTCTGTTTTGGGTTTTTTTGGGCGGGTTTATTTTGGATTGGGCTCGGGCCGGGTTTTTTTACCTATTTTAACATCCCTACTATCACCTATGGCTAATATAAGTGTTGACTTTGCTTGATATCGAGCACAAAACCTCGCTACATAACAAATATATGGCCGACTCATTGTAAGATTGAGTAGTTTTCAAATAATGTTCTTGTAAAGCTTCTCACAAACATCCTCTGATGTGTCGCCTCTGGCAACTTCTCGGTAGTAGCCATTGGAGTAATGTATTCTTTACTCGATACAAGACCAAAGCGATGGACTAAGTTCTTGGCATACATGGTTTTTGAAAAAAAATTCTTGTCACTTGTCTGTTTCACTTAAAGGCAAAGAAAATAACTCAATTATCTAGACATCCTCATTTCAAATTCTTAAGTATGACCTTGACAAAATTGTCAACCGTACGCAGGTTAGTAGCACCAAACGTAATATTGTCCACATTGATTGAAACCACCATTAAATTTGACTCAGATTCCTGAATGAACAAGGTCTTTACCACACTACCACAAGTATATTTGTTATTTGTCAGAAATGTGGCTAGACGTTTGTAACAAGCTTTTGGGGCTTGCTTCAGGCCATATAAGGATTTGGGGAGGTTTTAGACGTGGTTTGGATGCACATGGTCTTCAAATCCTTTTGGTTGTTGAACATACACTTTTTCTTGTTGCCATTCCTTTAAGAATGCACTTTTGACATCCATCTTGTGTAGTTTAAATTGATGCATGCAAGTCATACCCAAAAAGAATCTAAAAGACTCGAGTCTTGCTTCAGGAGCAAATGTTTCATTAAAATCAACTCCTTCCACTTGTCATTACCCATGTGCGACTAAATATTCTATGTTGCAAATTACATTTATGTATTCATCTGTTTTGTTCTTGAATATCCATTTTGTGCCTCTGACATTTGCATCTTTTGGTCGTGGTAGAAGTTTTCACACATTTAGGCGCAAGAAATTCCATATCCCTTCTTGCATAGACTCAATCCAGTATTCATCAAGACGAGCTTTTTTTTGGGCTCAATAGCGGACCCAAAGCAAGCAAACTGGACAAATTCTGCATTTTCCTTCCTTTACTAAGTTGTTTGGAATCAATATGTTTCCCTTTTGTGATTCTTCCACTTTTTTTTCACTGATGACATCCGCTTATGAATGATTTCGATGAACTTGTACTTGTTCTTGAGTCTAATTTAATACTTGATTCTATGAAAAACTGTCTGATTCTAGAACTGATGGATTTTATCTCCACGAAATAATTTCAATCATCATAGTAAGCGTAATTTCAATCCATTAAGAAGAACAATCATCAAACACGACATTCACTGTTTCTTGAACCATCATAGTAAGCTTGTTGTAGACTATATAAGAAGTACTTGTCCCCGAATAATCCAAAAATATCCTTGTGTCACTTCTTGCATCGAATTTACCCTTCTTATCTTTATCATTCAGAATGTAGCAAACACACCAAAAACATGAAAGTAGCTTTGTGTTCCTTTACCATATGGTGTCTTGTTGTTCCTTTACCATATATCATATGCTGTTTTGTTGTTCCTTTAACAACATACACTCTAATAATGATATAACATGCAGTATTGACAACTTCTGCCTAGAAGTGTTTGACTACTCCCTTCCCGTGTAACATGACTTTTGCCATTTTCTGCAACGTTTTATTTTTTCTTACTACCACACCATTTTGTTGTTGAGTGCGAGGAGCTGAGTATTGATGCACAATTTCATCATTTCTACAAAATTGGTTAAACACAACATTCTGAAATTCTCCACCATGATCACATTTTATCGCCTTGATTCCATTTCTCATGTTTCTATTAAAATGCAAGAATCTTGAAGCTTTCCATAGTTTCATTCTTTTCTCCAAAGAATCTAACCCAAGTGTACCGAGAAAAATCATCAACAACCATAATGTATTTTTTTACAACTATGAATTCTACCAGAATTGGACCCATCATATCCATGTGGATCAATAAGGAAAATTTGATTTATTGAACTGAGTGATGTGGTGTTTTGAATATTTTTCCCATGCTGCATGGTCCTCACACAAAGTCTTGACTCCCTTGATTCTTAGATAGTTCTCATACAACTTCTTAATTATCCAGCTTAAGCATTGTCATATAGTTGATATAACCCAACCGTCGATGCCAGAGTTGTGCCTTATTATCTCAAAAATCACTCATACACTTGTTCTTAGGGATCCACATATAGCAATTGTTTTATGATCTTACTCCTTATAGTACGACATATCCCTGAGAATTTATTGCTTCACACCCAACTTTTGTGAAGGTGACCTGTAGATGTAGATCACATAGCTGACTAATACTTATGAGATTCGACTTTTTCCGTAACCAAAGTAGAAATTGCTCAATCTTGGTTGAGCTTGTCTTCCTGAATCTCAGTTTTATTTTACTTCACCTTTCGGTCCTCGACCAAAAGTAACTATACATCCGAAGATAGCCTCAAAATTGCTAATATTTCCTTTTATCCCAGTTATGCGTTTAGAACACCCACTATCGAAGTACAAACTTTTTTTCTAGAGTCAGTATGATCCATATCTACCATGTATCAAACCTAGCAGTAGAAATCTAGCTTTTTGACCCAAACCATGTTGATGACCACAGTAGTATTGTTCTTGGCTCAGAATTTTGTTAAGATAATTCTAAAACATGTAACATTGAGACTTGAAGTCAACATATTTTCCACAATACCAACACTCAGGTTGTTGTCTCTATAGGAAAATCGATGGAAACGACCTGAATCTTGAGGTCTGACAGGTGCTCCCGAAGTGGTGTGAGTGGATCTTGTGGCTTTTTACTTTGTTAAGGGAGCATAATCTGTTCCCACTATTTTAACGAATGTCATTGTGGCAATCGTATTTTCAACACCTCAATATTTTAGTCCCCAGTTTGGTTTATCAGTTCATTCGATTTTGAAGAATTCTATCGAGGTATTTTTGTACCCTTGGTGAGCATTTTTATGTTCTTGGGTTGTTCAACAAGACGACTTTCAAGTTACGTATTCTTAGTATTTTCTGGTTCTAGTTATGTGTTAGTCTAAGAACTTTGTTGGCTAAAAACTTGTTTCCAAGAAAAGTGTTCCATTCTTCTCTTTCACTCAAACTACGTTTCTGACCACAATCCTCACCTCATCTTCTGAGGAAAGACCCATATTATCTTTTGAGTCCCGATCATTTTCAGCATCAAAATCCTAATTATTTTTAGCACTACAGTTCTGGTCGTTTTTAGTGTCAGTGTCGTGACCGTTTTTAGCTTTAGACTCCTCATCGTTTTCAGCTTCATCAACGGATGGTTTTACCTCAGTTTCATCACTCGTTTTGATTACTCTGAAAATAGCCATAAACCTGTTTATAACATCTTACTTTTCCTCATTATTACTGTCACTCTTACTCTAGCTCAAAAGAGCAGTCTTATCTTTTGGCTTTGGGTTCCCAACACAATCTGACTTTGTGTGACCATACCCTGGTCATTCAAAACACTTGAAGGTCATCATTTTCTTAGATGTTGGGCAATCGGCTTTGAATTAAAATCTTGATCTAAGCCATGCTATGTTTTGAATTCTTTTCCCTGCACGGTACACACACAAAGTTTTGACTCCCTTTAATCGTAGATAGTTCTCATACAACTTCTTGATCAGTCATCTTAACCATTGTCTGATAGCTGAAATGACCCAACCGTTGATGCTAGAGTTGAGCATTATTGTCTCAATAATCACTGCTACACTTGTTCTCAGGGATCCACATATACCAATCATTTCTTCATCTTACACCTTATAGTATGACATGTCCCTAAAATGTTTTTTTTTACACCTAAAATTTGTGAAGGCGACCTTTAGATCTATATCACATAGCTGACTTATACTTATGAAATTTTCTCTTAGTCCATCAACAAAGTAGACATTACTCAATTTTGGTTGTGCTTGTCCTCTCGTATCTCGGTTTTATTTTACTTCACCTTTCTATCCTCCACCAAAACTAACTATTGCCCCGGAGATAGCCTTAAAATTGCTAAGATTTCCTTCTCCCCTGGTTATGTGTCTAGAACACCTACTATCAAAGTACCAACTTTTGTTCAAGAGTCGTTCTGTTCCATCTACGCCATTTATGCAACTTGGCAGAAAAAATCTAGCTTTCTAACCGAGACCTTGTAAATATTTTGATGATCCCGACAGTATTGTTGTTGGCTCAGAATTTTTGTTAAGATTTTTCTGAAACATGTAACACTGATACTTGATGTGAACATATTTTCCACAACACTAACACTCAGGTTGTTGTCTCTTATAGTTTATGTAGGAATCTCGGTTGAAATGACCAGAATCTTCAAATCTGACAGGTTCTCCTTGACTCGACTATGAAGCTTGCGGATCATTTCAGCCTTGGCATTTGCATCCTTGTCCAAATAATGGCACGGCGGTAAAGGCGTGAAATCCATTGGCGTCAAGGGGTTGAATCCATATACCAATTCAAAAGGTGAAAACTTGGAAGAAGAGTGCTGAGCTTGTTTATAAGCAAATTCAACCATATGTAAAGAATTGAGCCAAGTATTCAAATCCCAACCAACCGTAGCTCTAAGTAAGGCACCTAGAGTACGGTTTACCATCTTGGTTCACCCATCGGTTTGCGGGTGACAAGTTGTAGAAAAGTGCAGCTTGGTCCCTAGCTTGTGCCACAAGGTTCGCCAAAAGTGTCCCATGAACTTGGCATCTCAGTCGGATACAATGGCCCTTGGAAGTCCATGTAGACGCATGATAACAAGTTTTTTATGTCCTTAAGATCAAATCATCTAAGCATAGGGTAAGTAAATGGCATTGTCGAACCAATACTCAGAAATTGCTTGTAATCAATCTATCTACTACTAGTTCCTAGTTCAAGCAACCTATCAATCTGTCACAAAGATAGGCCTTGATTTCAACAATCTTGCAATCTAGCTAATAGGATAAAATAGACTAGAGGACAAAATAAAAACAGAATCTAACAATCCAAAACAGAGAATTGCATCAAAAACAGAGTAATAAAATGGCAATAGAAGAAATCAAGGTTCCAAGCATAGATCCAAAGGATAGGGAGGGTTTGATCGGCGGTAAACTCGCCGATCCGACCTCGCCAAGGTAAATAGAGCAATCCCTAGACCAGAACAAGCTTAGATCAACACATTCTCATGGTGAAGATCCCTAACTAATCTGGTTGATCCATTACGGCGGTAGCCACGATCATACCAAATCAGAAGCTTAAAGTTCAGCCCAATACATCTAATAGCCAACCCACATACTAGATCTCTCCTCGGTGGATTAAACCATAACTAACATGGCACTTGGTTTACGATTTCTTCGGCGCTAGCTTTAGGTCACGGTCCAAATCAGATCTCTCTTGATAAGAGAGAGATTAGCCTTAAGCCTAGCCATGTGAGAAGAGATCGGTGTTAGATCATTGTTTGCTTGGTGAGTGAATCAATGGATTCACCTCCGATATCCCTATCCTCGAGATCCACAAGGATCTACTCGCACCTCATGAGTTGAGAGCGGAGGATAAAGGGAGATTTCATTTGCATAAGCATGAAGAACATAAAAGTAAAAAGCAGAAAGTAAAGCTGAAGATCAAAATAAATTCATTGCATTAAAACTTAAGCATAAACATAAAAGTACCTTAATCAAACATAAAAGAAAGCAACAACAAAAATAGAGAGAGTTTTTGGCTAAACATCAGATAAAAATGATAAGAGAGTGATTAGAGGGTATTTATAGGGTCATTTGCATAACCCTAATGGTCAAACCGACCTAAGTCGGTCAACCAGAAATCTTGTCCTCGGATTCCTTGCGCGAGCTTGGGCACCGAGGAGTGGTTCTTGTCTTAGCCCTCGGGGTTTGAGGCTGAGTGGATGGTCCGAGTGTGATAGATTGATATTCCCTCGAGGCAGATAGGTCGAGGCTGGTGACTGAGGCATCTTTTCCTTAGCGTTCTGAGTGGTCCTCGCCTTGCAATCCACGAGGTAGCGATCTGAGTTTGCACGACCTTTTCCTCCTAGGAGCTGATCCAATTGTCCTTAGCTCCAGTTTTAGCTCCTTTTTGTTCATTTTCCTAGATAAAACTCCAAACTCTAAATGCAAATGCAAAAAGTGCAAAACTAACCTAAACGAATCTAAGTGCATGGAAAGTCTAGCTAAACGAATGCAAAACTACCTAAAACAAGGCTCTAAAACCATCAAAAATCACACACACGCACCACTTCCTTGAAGAAGAGGTCGACAATTTGGGATACATCATTGGTCTTGTCGCATGGTATGAAGTGTGCCATCTTGGAAAATCGATCCACTACCACAAAAATTGAATCCTTATGCCTAATCTTTGGCAAACCTAAAACAAAGTCCATAGAAATATGCTCCCAAGGACCACTAGGAATAGGCAAAGGTAAATATAATCCATAAGGGTGAGACTTAGCCTTGGCCTTGTAACATGTGGCACACTTGATGCATATTCATTCCACATCTCTCTTTAAATGAGGTTAGAAGAAGTGTTCTGCCACAATTGCTAGGGTCTTGCCATGTGTGAGGAATGGCGAGGCGAGAGGAGTTATATATAGAGGGGGTTGGAACTAGGGTTTTTGGAGTCAAACAAGGTAAGTGGAAGACCTTGTTTGATTCCAAGGCTGCCTCGTGAACCGACCTTGCAGTCTAACTGCATATCCACTGTTCAATTCAAACTTGACCAATCCCAGCCGTTAGATCCTTAACCCACATCGAACTGTACACAAACCATAGTTAGGTTAGTTAACTCGTGGGTCTCACTTGCTGACCGGAGTTAAGTTAACGAACCCACTCTTGTAAAAAGGCCTTAATTGGCCGCCTCACATGGGCTCCTCGCGGCACAACTTCGAAGAACGATTACCCAATCTGAAAAACCTAACCCAACTCATTATACTGTTTAGTGACTGGTCCATGCCGTTGTCGCTGATCGTTATCCTACTTAAAATACAATATCTAAAGATAGGAGAATAGTTAATCATATATAAAGGGGTGGATTAGTATGAACAGCATAATACTCGTAATCTCTGATTATCATTCGTTTTAATTCATAGATTAAGCATTGAGTTTAATTAATCAGAACGAGGCTATTTGGCTAAAACATATCAGTGATGCATTAGTGAATTGGGTGATGTCATTAAGGGTATGTGACATAACAATTCAGAATATGACCTTTAAGAACATCACTTACAAAATACATCACCTATTCAAAAGGATACTTTGGCATCTCAATTAGGTCCATGAGTGATACTCAAGGCAAAAGTTGGACACTACTTGCACCACTTCCTTGCGGTTTTGCTGTGAGGCTTGTTGATCTTTTTAGCCAAAAGAATCCATTCTTAGCTGGTGATCTGCGAGGGCTAGGTGCGAGGTAAGCTGGATCTTGGCTTGTTAGGGTCAACCTTTCCTAATTGCTGCCATGATCATTGTCCTTGGTTCTTAAAACGTCCATTTACACCTGAAACACAGACGACCGATTCCACATACCAAAACATAAAAGAAAAATAGTTCACAAAGCAAGCATGAAAAGAACTGATAAAGTCTTAAAATAAAGGATATATACAAAGGATAAACACGGGACTTCCTCCCAAGTGAGCTTGTTTAGAGTCTCAAGCTTGACTCTTCATACTTCTTTTAGTATGGCTTAGAAACGGGAACCAGAGTCCCCTCCTCGTTCTTCTCATCAAGTTCCTCCTCGATGCTTCCCCTTATCTCAAAACACTGACCAGCAATTGTTTGCCTCTTTGCATTGTTCTTGAGGTCAAAAAGCATCTTGATACCATCACTAACACTCAGCTCAATTGTCCTATTCTTGACATCGATCATTGCTCCAACGAATGCTAAGAATGACCTTCCCAACAGCAGCGAGTCATGAGGTTCTTCATCCATCTCCAACACCACAAAGTCGGTTGAAATCTGTATGTGTCCAATGCTGACTGGTACATCTTCAAGCGCCCTCACGAGTACCTTGTTGTCCTGTCTGTAAGGACCAAAGAAATCCTACAAGATTTGAAGTCCTTATACCCCAATCTCTCAGCAACGGACAATGGTATGATACTGAATGAAGCTCCCAGGTCACATAGAAAATTGATGAAGGTTAGATGTCCCAAGGCACAGGGTAAGGTAAAACTTCCCGAATCCTCCAACTTCGCAATTATTAGCCTTTTTCGTTGATGAGGCAGCACCGGAACAAGGACTGCATTGCCTGTACGCATTCCTAGAGACATACACTCTTCTTCTTGGATTTTCTCCTTAACAGCTTCCTTTAAGAACTTTTTATAGTGAGGGATAAGTGCGAATGCATCCAGAATTCGTATCTTCAAATTGATTTCACTCATTTGCTTATCAAAAAGGCTCTTATACATCTCAGTTTGGCTCTTCTTGAGTCTTGTTGGAAAATAACCTTAGTTGAAACTACGGCCATACTCAATTCCGTATAAGCAAGTTTTGGGCAGTCAGGAACCTCACCTCGCAGCTCAAGCTTGCAAGGCATACCTGCGAGGCGGTCAGCAGGGGCTGATTTCTCAATTTGCTGCTCCTCGCCTTCTTCACAACACTGTCCTTAGTTGTTTTCCTTAGGTTCTGCATTGGGGGTAAGCACTTTCCCACTTTGCAAAGTAATTGATTGCGCTGTATATTCCTTTGGGTTATGATTTGCCTTTCCCGGAAGTTGTCCATTACTCTTGGCTGAAGAAGAGGCTTGTTGAGTCTACATGTACTTCAATCTAGCATTCAAGGTGTCAAACTTACAATTCAGGTCATTGTAAGTTGTGTCTATACGTGTGTGCACTTCTGCAAACTTCTTAGTGATTTCCGCTTGTTGTGTTTATGAGGATACACTTGATCATGAGGGTTGGCCACATTAGTGTTTTTATAGGATAAGTTGGGGTTCTGCTTGTATTTGACCCATGGTTTGTTGCTTCCTTGATTTTGGACAAAACAGACCTCTTCTACTTGATCCTCCTCTCCTTTTTGAACTTGATCTTCTTCAACAAGGCTGACTTGCTTCTTGTGGACCATCAATAACCTATCCAATTTCTCATGCATTGTCTTTAATTCCTTATTGGTTGTTGAATCGGATTCGGATTTCCCATGCAGTGCCCTATTATAATCCTAACCGTATTGTCCATCTGCAAAGGCTAAGTTCTCTATCAATGATCTTCCATCATCAACCTCTTGATTCAAGAAATTCTCGTGGCTATCCTTATCCAATAGCGTTCTGATTTTGGGATGGACACCTCTGTAGAAGTTGCTTAGTATGTTTACCTCGGGGAAGCCATGATGGGGACATTGTGATTGATAGGCTTTATACCTATCCCATGCTTCATGAAGAGGTTTGTATTTTTTTTGAACAAATCTGGAGATGTTGTTCCGTAACTTGGCTGTCCTCGAATTAGAGAATAAGTTGGTAAGGAATAGGCGCTTACATTCTTGCCAACTAGTGATTGTTCCGGTGGGTAAATGCTTCTCCCATAGATGGAATCTATCTCTGAGTGAAAAGGGGAACAACCGAAGCTTCAATGCATCCTCACTAACTTCGTTAATCTGTGTAAGGCTACAAAGCGTCTCGAACTCATCGAGATGGTTCAAAGGATCCTCCGAGGGTAAGCCATGAAGCTTATTGCCTTGAACCATTGCTATCAAACCGCTCTTTATCTTGAAGTTATCATTAGGAATGGTGGGGGGGCAGAACACCATTCCTTCGTGTATGAACAATTGGTGCATCAATGACTCCAATATGATGAGAGAGGCGGGCTTGAGCTTGAGTCCTCGCTTGTTGAGCAGCTATGACGGGAGGCGGTGGTGTACCTTTGGTTGAATCACCAGGAGTTGTGTTAGTGTCCATATTTGCGGGTTGAGTTTGTACTGTCCTCGAAGCTTGACTGCGACGGAAACCTAGAAGGCCAGCAAATTTACCAAAAACAATGAGTTTGGTTAGTAGGATGGGTACTTGGTCGTCCAAGTTCTGGAACACAATCAAACTGATTTATTAAAATAAGAACTGGGTCTTATCAGATGATATGAGAGCCTTCAGTCCTTTTTTCAATTTTTATGAAATACTAAAAAAAAAAAAACTTACATTATATACATGCTTAAGTAGAGTCACACGGAACCATTGTTGCCTGATGGGAACTTCCCCCATATTGCTATCAATGTCTTCATGATCCTAGATAGAGAAATTTCTGGATTGAAACTAATAAAATCCAATTTGGCAACAACGCCAATTTGATAAACAGATTTTTCAATCTTATAAATCAAATCAATGTAGTGTATTGAGTGTGAAGTGTCCAACAAATCACGGATTATCAGTTTAGCAACCAAGACTACCCACCTATCCAGTTCAAGTTATCATCATGAATCTGTCACATTCATATGGACCAAATAGCATAATAAGACGAAATAAAAAACCGAGTAATAGTGAAGAGGGAAACTATCACAAAATAAAGCAGTCTAAAACTAAGATCAGTCTATGCAAAATAGAGACTCAAGGACATTGAATCAAGGATTGTTTGGTTCATAGGGGTTCCATACTTGCTATTCAAACCAGATCGGATGATCTCTAGACCAGGAGATGACTAACTCCACCGAGTCTCATGGAATGAAACCTAATCTAGCAAAGAACAAAATACAACTCTCGTTGATGATTAGGAAGCTAGAAAGCATCAAGATCGGAACTAGATGAGTCTAATGACTGCCCTAAACACAACATCTTGAGATAGGACTCATTATTCATAGCAAGGTTTTATGGCAATCATTTTCGTGAACACCTAGTACGCAAGAACAAACCGGATCAGATTTCAGCTGATCAGGAAGAAACAAGCAATAAGATCAACCTAGCGAGCAAGATCTAAGCAATTAACGAGCTAACAAGCATGGATTATCCTAGATCCAAACCGATCTACCCGTCCTTGAGATCTCTAAGAGAACTACTCGGACCTCAGGATAAGAGAAACGAAAACGGGATCGGAAATGGAAAGCATAAAATAAATAAGGAAAACAAAAAAAACTAAAATAAAATCTACAAACCAAATACCTTAATCAACCACAATCAATTCAAACATCACTACGGCATAAGAAACAAAAAAGAAAGAAAAGATGGATGAGAGAATGTATTCTAGATCTGGAAACTTTTTTAATGATAAGGATAAAGATCAGTTCTTGTGAACTATAAGGGTATTTATAGCCCACTTTACATTAATCTAATGGTCGGTCAAACTAAGTTAAAAGAGTCAACAATAAAAGTGTGGAATGTGGTCCTCGCGGGTGTTAATGCAAGGTGAAGTTGTGAGGCGTGCTTCATTCTTCAGCTAGATGTAGGACTTGTGGACGTGCTGCAAGGCAAAGCTCCGAGGATGGTCCTTGTTGAAAAAAGACAGAGTCTTGCGTTCCGCAAATCAGTATTTGGTCAATCCTCGCGATGAGTACTGTGAGGCTGAGGTGCGAGGGGCATGGAATTTCTCCTTTTTCTGCTCCTTTCGATTATCCATAATTCCAACATCGTTCAAGCTATTCCTTATCTCCATTTAGATCCAAAATGCTTGTTAATCACCTGAATTTGCTCCAAATGTATATGCAAATGCAAGGTATGCGAAACATGCCTAAACGACTCTAAGTAATTGGAAATCTATCCATATGAGTGCAAAACAGCTTAAATATGATCCTAAAAAGCGTTAAAAACCAAACGTATCATTGATGCGGTAAGCTGCACGGTTGGGTAGAGCGGAGCTGGGCACAAAGTTGATTCTATGTTCTATTCCCCGAATCGGTGGTAGTCTTGATGGTGTTTCTTCTGAAAACAGGTCCTTGAATTTCTCCAAGAGCTCACGGATTTTTGGAGGAAGTTCTGCACATGAAATTTCTAAACACACATTCTCTTTGAAGAGCATTAGTAGCACGTTGCCTTGTACATAAGGTCTTTTCATTCATACTTGGAGTCACAAAAAGAGAAGAGTTACTTACCTTAGTGGACTGACTCATCTTCACTAGGACACATGTACTTGAGCGGGTGTGAGAGGTGCTAAGCTATACTTGTGTTTATCATGAGTGAACGAGTAGAAGTTGGTGTTGATGTTGTGAGTGGCTTCTTTATCAAACTGATGGCCTGCCTAGAAGAATGTGACCAGCTTGCATTGGTGCTATGTCACTCAACGCTTGGACTTGGTATGTCTCGATGCTGAAAGGAACGGTTACTTGTTCCAAAACATTGATCTCCACTTTGTCGTTAAGCCATCTTGAATGGTATGATCTTGGATGTTTTGTTGTGGCAAGACCTAATTTCTCAACCATAGACTTGCTAGCCACGTTAGTACAAGAAGCACTATCAATTATAAGGCTACATACTTTATTGTTTATAGTGCATCTTGTGTGGAAGATGTTTTTTGTTTGTGCGGTCTCTTCTGGTACTATCATTGAACTAAGGATGCGGCAGGCTACAAGAAGATCTCCTACGTCCGGATAGGCTACTGTTTCCTCAGCCTCTCCCACTTCATTAATCTCCATCTCATCTTCATCTTGAGACTCATACTCTCCTCGCGTTGTAACAAACATGGTTCTACGGTTTGGGCAATCTCTAGCCATATGTCCGTGACCTTAACACTTAATGCACACAATGTCACGAGTTCACAATGTATTTGAAACCTTACTAACCTGAGGACGTTGGTTCTTAGCTGGTTCTTGATCAGCTCTCTTGAAACGTGATTCTTGCTCAACGGCCATTCCTTTGTCTTGTTGTCTAGCGGCGGGTGTGTTCCAAGTGTTGGTGTTCTTGGCCTAGCTTGTCGTGGCTGTCTTCTTATTAATATGATGTTCAGCTTAAATGGAAAAGTGCAGTAACTAAAGCAGCTCGTGGTAGGGTTGCCTCTCCACTTTTCGAGCTATCCTATCTTGAAGACCATCCAAAAATTGGGCCATGAGGTTCTCCTCAGATTCCTTGGTCTCCAAGCGGTTCTTCAAGCTCTCGAACTCCTCAAGGTATTCTTCCACGAACCTATTTCTCTGCACCAACTTACGAAACCTTTTATGTAAGTCCCTATGAAACTATGGAGGCACATACCTTTTCCGAAGGTTGAATTTCATTTCTTCCCAAGTAGTGACTTAGTTTTAGCGGTGACGCCTTCGCTTGGCTATGTCACAATCCCAGCACAACAAGCCGTTGTCCATGAGTTGAGCCGCAGCAAAGCTCACCTCTTGTGATCAGCATAGTGGTAGCACTCAAAAATGTACTCCATTATTTTCTACTAATCGAGATAGGCTTCCGGATTGACCTGACGGGCAAAAGTGATAGCAGTAAGCTTTGGGTTGATGTTGTTGCAAACCAGATCATTCCGCTCGCGTCCACGGTGTTGCGCATCTCTTCCATGTACGGTGCGGTTCCTTGGTGGAGGATTTTCCTTCTGTGCGGAGATCTGAATTGCCAACAGCTGTTCTTCAGGCATAGAGTCGTTTATTGGGACTGATTCCTCTATCATCATTCTGGATACGTGGTCAGCCACTCCATTCTCAATTCCGGGTTTGTCTACTATCTCCATACCAAACTCTTGGAGGAGGAGTATCCATCTGAGGAGCCTTGGTTTTGCATCCTTCTTCTTCATTAGATATTTCAAAGCTGCATGGTCTGTGTGCACGATAACCTTGGAGCCAACTAAATATGATCTGAACTTCTTGAACGCAAAAACTACAGCTAGCAGCTCTTTCTCCGTTGTCGCATATTTTACTTGGGCGTCGTCAAGTGTCCTACTTGCGTAGTNTCGTCAAGTGTCCTACTTGCGTAGTAGATGACATTTAATTTCTTATCCTTCTTCTGCCCAAGAATCGCTCCCACTGCATAGTCGCTAGAATCACACATAATTTTGAAAGGTAAATTCCAGTATGGTGCTTGGACTATGGGCGCTGAGACAAGAGCTGACTTGATAG
>OVBA01007457.1:0-14542 GCA_900406435.1 Lepidium aucheri | reverse complement strand
AAAACAGACAAATATTACTTAACCCGTGCATAGCACGGGACATCATCTAGTGAGTAGAGATATAAGCAGTGGAAATGTTTCCACTAATCACTTCATCACAAACAAAGTGACAATCGCTCTCAACATGTTTTGTCCTCTCGAGAAACATTGCGTTTGCAGCGATAGGTAAAGCAGCTTTACTATCACAAAACAGACAAATAGGTTGAGGATGAGAGACACCTAGGAACTCGAGAATCTCCTTAATCCAAATAAGTTCTTGACATGTCACAACCATTGCTCTGTATTCAGATTCAGCGGAAGATAAAGAGACACGAGACTGCTTTTTTGACTTCCATGAGACAGGTGAGTCACCAAGCATGACTATATATCCAATAAGAGACTGCCGTATGTTTGGACAAGAATTAAAATCTGAATCACAATAAGTATTAACTTGAAGAGTAGTTGTGGAGGAGAGCACAATACCGTGACCGAGAGAATTTAGATAGCGGACCACTCGTTGTGCAGCGTCCTAATGATCTTTCAAATGTGTTTGCATCGATTGAGCCAAGATGTTACAACATAACATAATTTAGTCTAGTATGTGTAAGATACACAAGCCGCCCAACCAATCGTCTATATTTGTCAGGCTCGGAGAGAGGTGGACTAGTTGAGCTAAGGAGTTTGTGATTTTATTATAAAGGTGAGTCAACAGGGCGAGAGGCAGACAACCCGCATTTTTCACTAGTGTCAAGACAATACTTTTGTTGAAAGAGAAAAATACCATTTGGATCACGAGCCACTTCAATCTCGAGAAAGTACTTAAGCTTACCTAGATCATTCATATTGAAACAACGACTAAGATAAGCTTTGAAGAATACGATCACACTTGAATCATTCCCACAAATGACTAAGTCATCAACGCATACCAAAACATGAAGAACAACCAAGCCACGAGTATAGGCAAACAACGAGTTGTCTTTATGGGAACGCACAAAACCATATTCACAAAGAGCATTAGAAAGCTTAGAAAACCAACACCGTGAAGCTTGATGTAAGCCATAGATAGACTTCTTTAGCTTACAAACAAGAGATAGATATGAGGGAAGAAAACCTGGAGACGGTTTCATATAGATGTCTTCGTCAAGGTCACCATGTAGAAATGCATTATGAACATTTATTTGATGCAGTTCCCAGTTCTTAAAAACTGCAACTCCTAGTAATACTCGAACAGTTTGAATCTTAGCAACCAGTGCAAATGTCTCGTCAAAATCAACACCTTCTTGTTGATGATTGCCAAGAGCTACAAGTCATGCTTTATAGCGTTCAAGTGTCCCATCTAAGTTAAATTTTGGACAAAATAGCCACTTGGAACCAAGAACTTTGACTCTTTTTGGTAGCTTTTCCATATTTTAAGTCTCATTTTGTTCCAAAGCGTCAATCTCTTTAGCCATAGTCTCATGCCATTCAAGAATTTAAATAGCTTGCTTATTGGTGATCGGTTCATCAATCTAACAACTGCAAGAAACTGTTGATGCATAGTACTAAATTTGTCAGAAAAGATGAAATCAGAGATTGGATAGAAACGCGTACCAGAAGATGCCAAAGGAGACGAGGGCTTGAAAAAGACGAGAGTTTTATTAAGTTGAACAGAATATATGACAAAATTGTCAAGCTGAACAGAGGGTTGTGTATGACGAAGACCACAACCAAGTGGTTCAGTACCTACATCAGAAGGTGTTATTGGAGAATCTGTGGAACTAGTATCGACGACCATAGGAGGTACCACAACCTAAGTTAGAGGAGAGATAGAGCTCTGATATACAATGTTTTTATGGGTTTTAACCCTTATTTTCCATGGTTTTATTGAGTAAAAGTATATGTTTTAGAGTCTTTTAATCTGTTTTAGAGTCTTTTCAGGTCATAGGATACATTTGGAGAAGATGAGATGTTTTGAGAGAAAATAAGCATAAGGAATGCAGAATTCTGTAGAATCGTGAGAAGTTTAGATTTATTGGAAGACTTTTACCGTTGGATTAAGCTATAATTTAGGCACAAGATAGCCACGTGAGATAGATCTCATTTGGAGGTGGTTTGAGGGCAATCGGAAAAGCGGTTAGGAAGATATGATGATTTTACCGAAGACATTTCATTCTGGCCGCGAACAGACGCCACTAGAAGATGCGCTCGACTTGATAATCAATCTACTAAGGCCTTGATGGATCGATCAACACCTTGATCGATCAATATATCGAAGTTTCACGAGAAAGCCCTAAAATTTCCATATATCACCTGGTTTAACTTATTTTGTACCAGAACGTTTTTCCCTTATAAAAACTAGGTCTAGCCACGTTTTAGAAGCAACAATCCTATCATTATTTTCAGCAGCCACTTTTAGTTGTAAACTTGGGGAGAGGATTTCATTCTCCACAACACCGTTGGAGAAGATTTCTAAACCCTTATTTATCTTCTATTGCAATTTCATTATGTTTACTTCTTCTTCTTTGTTTGTTTTTCCTTCTATGTCTGAGTAGTTTTCTTATCAGGTTTATGGTTTCTAGGAATTTAGGAATCAATAATTAGGGACAAATAGAATCAAATCTAATAAGAGTATTCTCCATCTAGTCTTGTGCTTAATGCTTAGAATAGTCTGATCAATTAATCTATGAACTTAGGTTGTTAGCTCTCCAAAAGCTTGCTAGAAATTTTAACTAAGTTAAATGAGCAATCAATTCTTAACCGCGATAGCTTGTTTAGGTTGATTATGGATAGTTGAACTTATTTTTTTAATGTTTGTTCAAGATTTGGAACCAACAATAGTTAGGACCTCTAAATTGTCGAGTGGAGTCTCGAGTACTGTGACTAGACTCGTTATGCCTTTCTGTTCAAGTCGAGAATTGAGCGTAAGTAATTCCCTGAATAGTTTCTCTCGTTAGACTCCTATTTCCTGAGGAATACCCTATGCCTGATGCTTTTTTTATTTATTAGTTTCATATCATTATAGCTTTGTTTTGTTTCATTCCCGCCATTATTAGATTTGTCTTAGCTTAAGCACACTCTAGAGATTGATAGTGTAACCATTGGTCCTCGTGGATTCGATCCTTAAGTGTTACATATATACGATACACATGAGAGGTTAAATTGGTATAATATGTATCAAGCTCCCCCTGTTGTTCACTGCTGAGGGTACAATATCGATATGCATTGTTGAGATTGGTTCAACTTCAATTTCCAAATCATCATCATCAACAAGAGACACATGAGGCGGCGAAGAAGAAGACATAACAGATACATTGTGATTAGTTTCAGATAATGGAAACATATCCTCTTTGAACACAACATCACGAGAGACAAAGAAGTTTTCTTTATCGAGATGATAGACTCGCCATCCCTTTTAACTATGTGAATACCCAACAAAAATACGCTTGCGACTCCTCTCTTGAAACCTATCATTTTGACCCCTAAGCGTTTACAAGCAACCGAAAATACGAAGATGACCATAAGTTGGAGGATGGGAATGTAACATCTCATAAGGTGTTTTACCTTGAAGTAAAGGAGTCGACGTGTGGTTCATCAAATAAATAATTGTGAGAACACTCTCTCCCCAAAACTTGTTTGGCAAATCCGATTGAAATAGAAATGATCTCGCTATATTGAGAATGTGACAATGTTTACGCTCTACTCTACCGTTTTGTTGAGGAGTGTAAACACAAGATATATGGGGTTTAATTCCAAGATCCTGAAAGTAAGAACGCAAATTGAGAAACTTTGTTCCATTGTCACTACAAATAATATTGATTTCCTTTCCAAACTATCATGATGCCCTGGCCACAAAGCGTTTTAGATGTGTATCCACTTCACTTTTGGCGAGAAGCAGTATAGTCCATACAACACAGGGTAATCATCAACGATTGTTAGAAAATAGCATGCACCACACGTAGAATCTAATTTGTAAGGTCCCCACACATCATAATGATTAAAGAAAATAAGTCCTCAGCTTTATTATTACTGTCTAGAAAAACAGATCTCGTTTGTTTTGCTTGGATACAAATTATGCAGAAGTTACTACTACCATTATTAAGAGAATCAGAAATCGATAAGCTTAATAGAAATCTAGATAAAACTGTCGTAGATGGATGGCCCAAATGCTCATGCCAAATTATCTTGATATATTTCTAAAAATGATTTGCTTTATCCAAAACCGCTCCACAAAAATGATAACCCCGTCTCTCTCTTCACTAACTCCAATCAGCATCTTTAAAGTGCGGTCCTGAATAACACAAACTTTGTCAGTGAACAAAAAAAAACACAACATCTCTCGTGATAAACAAGCCAAAGAGATAAGTGTGCAAGAGAAATTGGGAACAAGAAGGACATAGTTGAAACGAATATTGTCACCAAGAAGCATAATTCCTTTGTTAATGGTGAACATGTGTTTACCATTAGGGAGAACAGTAACACCACGAGGAATCTCGTGAATGTCCACAAGAAGCTCTCATCATCTGTCATATGATGAGAGGCTCCAGAATCAAGCAAAAATTCAACACAAAATCGCTTACCTAAGAGTTTCTCATGAGTCAAAGACTAATCAGATTTGAGTAAATTGACTATAGTTGACTAAGTCTCCTTGCTTACACCGGGTGATTCAGGAGGTGTATCATCAGAAGTCAAGACTTTAGCATTGTTTGCTCAATAGGGAGTATTACAACCATGTCCACGTCTACGCTAACAACCATGAGCACAACCTCTGGTAGAATATGAGCAAGTATGACCTCTATTAGAATCACCATGTGTTTCAATCCACTAATCAGGCAAGCTGTGTAGTTGAAAGCAAGTATCGACTGAATGATTCAAACATTCGCAGTGAGTGTAGGGTCCCTGGTTAATAGACGCAATGGCATTTACACCGGTTTTGACAGTAAAGCTGATAGCATCAAGACGTTCTTCCTTGCTTTGAGCCATAATAAGATGCCGTTCTTCACCAATTAGCTTCGAGTAAACATGATCGAGAGACATGTCTGAATTTTGGTTAAGTCTGCTAAGAATAGTTGTGCGAGTAGTCCCAAAACGTAAAGCATCTAGTCCGATCAAAATTGGTGAATCCTTTCAAGATCTCTATGGCGTTGTTGCTTCAGATGTTGAGGACAAGTAGAAGAACTGCAACAACAATCAATAATCGGCTCAAAACCATCAAGATCATCCCACATCACCTTGAGTTTGCCAAAGTGATTTGTTACAGTTTGTTCATCTTGAGTACACGCTGCGATGAAGACTTTGATTTGATGAACACGAGAAGCATTACCATTAGAATATCGATTCCAAAGATTCTCTCACATAGTTCAAGCATTATCAACAAAAGAGATAACCTTATGGATCTTGGGATCAAGATTAGTGTTAATCAGGAGAGTCCTCAGCTGGTTTAGAGAGAGAGACTCATCAAAAAAACCAAGTTTAGACTTGGTAGAGAGATTATTCTTTGTTATTTTTGCCCACTTTTCAAGTTATCACCATCGAGATGAAAGGGAGTAATAACATGATGTAGTTGATCGTCAGAAAAAAGGTAGTAAGGAGATGAAGATATTAAATCCTTAGTAGCAGCGGTTTCAACCATAGTTGAATAGAAAGAATAAAAACTTTAGGAAGAAGGTAGAACAAAAAAGAAGATTTTTGAAAGAATTGAGAGGTGATAAAGATGATAAATTTGGATTTTTAACACTACTCTCATACTATACTATGCGAAATAGTTTAGAATGCTTTGATTTTCTTATTCATATATAAACAAAATATATATATATATATATATATATGTTACAAAAAACTTAGTGGACAAGCTTATATAACTTGGTGGGCAAGTTTAAAATATACACAAAAAGATATATTTCCATTTTTATTCCTGCAACGAAAAAGAGAAATCAAGAATATTAAGGCCTTAACAGAAATCAAGAATAAGAGAAGTTCAAACTTNCAAACTAAAAAAAAAAAAAAAAAAAAAACAGAAAATAAGAAACAAAAATAGGGAAAATTGGAGAAAATGAGCGATGTGGTAGAAACTAGAAAAGGACATGTCGAGAGAGTTCAAAAACTTAGAAAAACTCAAAAGCTGTATCACATATTTGCAGTATAGTTTTAGAGTGGACAGTTATCTACATCTCATTTGTCCACGTTTTATTTCCCTTTTCTTCCTTCTTTCAAAAACAACTGTTTCTACCACTTCTGTATTTCACATCACATGTCTTCATCATGACATGTTTGTTTTGTACAGTGCCACTATATGTTCAATGGACCCAAACTCAATCTTACCCGACGAGCAAGAACCCTGTCCCGGTTTGATTTTTCTTAAACTGTATCCGTTTTTTCCAAAACCGGTAATAACCAGAAACCAATAAATATATCATGTGTCATTTTATCGGTATTCTAAAAAACGAGTTTATTAAGTGTTACATTCGAAACTATACTGAATCCTTGACATAAGTTATTATGTGAGTGACTCGGTTTATGTTGTGGCCTTATTGCCTGACTTGTCGCTGATCTGATCCCTAATCAAACGGACAATCGAATTAAAATTCTGAGATTACCGCAACTTTGCTCATTCTAGCCCAATATAGGCCCAAATATGGATGTCTCCTAATATTTAGGCCCAAATATGGATATGTCAACAGTCAACAAATCTTCAAGAGGCCCAGTCTCTCAACTAGCCCCGGATACTCGAACTCCATTTGAGTCGAGTTTTTGAGTTTCGGGTATTTTGGGTTTATAAAACTCGTTTAGGTATTGTTGCGGGTTTGGATTGGATTTATGTATTTAATTTTGGGTTTAAATTAGGTTCGGTTCTTATGAACTACCTTATTGCAGATTGGATTCGGTTCGGATTCGGGTCGGATATGTGATTTTTTTATTAATATTTTGGAATTTTATAATTGATAGAGGAGAAAGTAAGATATGATCAAATCGTATCAAAAAAAAGGCGATATGCTTTATGGTTGTATTTGACAACCCAATTTTCTTAAAAAATTATAAGTTGTTGGATTCATCATATATGTACATTGATTGTTCTTGTTTTTAGTGAATTGCTATCACTAAATTTCGCCGAAAAACAAATGTTATCATAAAATAAAATAGTATTAGTATTAAGTTTGTGAAGTAGCTAGTTATGTTAGTGCCACTAACTACTAGTTCCACATGCACATGTTTAACATTCAACCAATATAATTATGACATTAAAATTAAAGAGATTCGACCACTAATCACTAAAAAATATCTCCTCTCTAATTTTCTATTATTTCTAAAGATATTTGTTGAATTTTTAAAAATTGGCAAGTTGGTGAATGTGCTACACCAAAGCTCAATGACAGAGCAGAGATCACCAGTTGTTTTGTTTTTTTAATCTCTATTACAAGATCTGATCTAACTCTTAAGTCTTTGTTTTCTACCATTAGTCTTTACCAACATACAACTTAAACTGTGTCAATTGGCTAAGGACTAACAATATAGTATTAACAGATCAACATGTGGCACACATATATGAGGCCAATTAACTAATTGCAAAATTGTAATCACCATTCAACTTTTGTTCCATCTCTTATTCACTCATTTTCCACTTAATACTTTTGTTTTGCACCCATCGATATCATTTGTTCAATTGTCATAATCTCAAAATCTATGGATGGTCTTGATTCCCTAAAAGATTGGATAAGAAACCACATGGCATCGAAAAACGTTTCAATGGTTCTCACACGTCGTCGTAGCTTTTCGAGATTTGTGGACATAACCAAAACCAAATGTCTTGGTGATTCTAGATTCATCATCATTAAAAATAACTCTTTAAGGATCGCACTCCGCTGTCCCGCTTGGTGGACGAGATCGAGATCTTCTCTCGGGTCATCCTAGGTTACTGAAGGGTTATCCGACTGCTCGGTGATCGAATCAGAAAAGTTTTGACCATTTTCTCTTTTATCCAGCACTCTCGGACTGATCATCCAAAAATATAAAACATATAATTAAGATGCATGTGAATGTATGGTGGTTCGTGGAAAGCATCAAATCTTCTTTTAGACTTTGGTTAGATATGCTTCCATAATTCAGTTGATGTGTGTAAGGGTGTCTGTGGTGTTACGAGGAGTCTTTCAACGCTTTTCATTCCGAAATTGAGGCGGTGTTTTAGGCGATGAAGAGTTTTCTATCTCTATAACTGATGGAAATTGCGATAGCGGAAAAATGCACAAATGTTTTATAGATAATGTTTCTATCATAAAGAATGGTCGGCGTTTATATTCTATTTTGCGGATTCACTATAGTGAAAAAAAAGTTATTTTTTTTTCTTCATATAATCTGTATAATCTTAAGTCATAAAATAAATGCTCTTTGCTCGTATTATTAAAGAGTCAATTTGAGATTTTATATACAATCTATCACTTGAGGGGTTTCCTTCTTAATATATATATGAATTGGAAAAAAAAGCATGTGATTGTATACCAATCTATTGTACTTTTACTAATTTTATGTAACGTATTATGGGTTGGTATGCATGTCCGTTATAAATCACATGTTTGATATGAGTATGATATTTTATTATGTAACGTATAGAGATAATATATAGTATATCCACATCTTAATCACGTAACTTCCGCTTTTGCTTTGTTGCCAATCTTATCTTCCTTTTTCTGTACTTTTCATATGCATCTGATTCCATTTTCTTTTTATACTCCACTACTTTCAACACTTATCACATAATCATTTTTATGAGGGGAAATAAATCTTATCGCTAATCATACCATCACTAATCATACAATGGTTACGTGAAGTGATCTTAGTCTAATGACATGTGGTAAGTCTACTAAAAATAGACACCATCAAATAATGAGAGATCAAGTTCCACTGTCTATATAGGAATTTAACTAATGAGCCGAATAATTGTGGCTCAATATTAAAAAAAAAGTCATACAATAGTTATCATTTTTCAGCAAATCAAATCCTTAGATAATTTGGTTTAGTAATTTAATATTCATAAATTTGTTAAAATTCGATTTTAGATAGTTATTAATTTTACATTGCATAACTTAGAGTTAAATATTTTTTTGTTTCTTCTATCAACAAGAATTAGATAGACGAGATCTTACATATAGCCAGAGTTCTCCGACTAGAGTTAGATGATATTCGAACTCACCATGTACGGTTAAGTTAGATAAGAGTCAAACCAACTACTTTTTGCAAGAGTTAATGTTATATTTCAAATTTTGTCGATTTCATATGCTAAATAATTTCACAAGCTCTGTCATGTGATTTAATCAATTTGATGAATTAAATACAAATTGTTGTCAATTACTGAGACTTCAATAAAGTTAAAACATAAAAGGGAATGAAAGGTTTCATGTCAATACACATCAATAATTCTGATATTCAAATGAATCCTATAGAGTGAATATGAATCATACAATAGTCACCACTTTTCAGCAAATCAAATCCTTGGATAATTTAGTAGTTAAATATCCAAAAATTTATCAAAATTCGATTTCAAATAGTTATTATCATTCCACATAGCAGAATTTAGAGTTTATGTTATGTATCAAATTTTGTCGATTTCAAATACTATATTATTCGACAAGTTCTCTCATGTGAATATTTTCGTAGTTAAAATTGCTGTCAATTACTGAGACTTCAATATTGTTAAAACATAGAAGAGAATTAAAGGTTTCATGTCAATATTCATCAATAATTCTGATATTCGCATGAGTCCCAAAGAGTGAATATGAATCACCAGTCACCACGATCCACTAACAAAAGTTGGACCTACAAAAGATAAAGAGATAGAAAAGATTATGTCACAATCATTCCAAACAAAGAGACGTGTAAAAGAATAGTAAAAGAGACTGCAGAAATAATTGACTCTTGTACATTCTTCTTCTTCTTCATAATTATCATTTATTGATGATTCCATCATCTTTAAACAACACTCTGCGTCGCGACGCAACATATCAACCACAAACTCAATACATGCAGATTCTTAATAGAGACTTTTCTCCATGGTTCAAACGATACCTCACATTAAGAATCACGAATCGAAATTAGAATCCAACAAACATTATATATATTACACAACAATTGTAAAAACACACATGAATTAAAACTCAAGCTGGTGTTGAAGTCCAGAAGATGTCTTTAAGAGCTGGTCTAAGTGAAGTACTGCAAAAGTTATTGTATTCAAGAGTATCTCCATGATCTTTCTTCACTTCCACAACCACGAATGAAGGTGCCAATGCAAATATCTCTGCTTCCACAGCTAATTTCCCTTTCCGGCCATTTTGTTTTCCTTCAATCCTCACTCTACTTTCACTCTTCCTCACATCAAACTTGTTACCGACTCGAGCTGCTTCTTCTAAACTCGAAATCACACTACTTGCAGGACGAGAAGTTGCGAATCTCATCTCTCTCTTTTCTTCTTTCTTCTTCTCTTCAAACAATGGTGACAAATCAAACCCTTCTGACAACGCTATTATATGAAACGCGTTTAGCGTTTCAGTCTCTTCCTTAGACTTATGCACTGACATATCAAGTTGTTGTTCTTCAGTGGTGATGACGACTGGTTCGTTTCTAGACTTTGTTGGTTGTTTTTTAAACCAAGACGAATCCATAACCTTCTCAATAGTGATTCGAGTACTCGGATTCGGATCAAGCAGCTTTGTCACAAGTCGTCTAGCATCAGAAGAAAGCCAACCAGGACATTTGAAATCTCCTCTGTAAATCTTCCGATACATATTCACAAGATTATCATCCTGAAATGGCAAATAACCAGCAAGTAACACAAAGAGTATAACACCACAAGACCAAAGATCAGCTTTAGCTCCATCATAACCTTTCTTCAATATAACTTCCGGAGCAACATAAGCAGGAGTTCCACAAGTTGTATGTAAAAGCCCATCTTGTTTCAAATGCTCAGTGAAAGCAGAAAGACCAAAATCAGTAACCTTCAAATTCCCTTCTTCATCTAACAACAAATTCTCCGGCTTCAAATCTCGATGATAAACACCACGACTATGACAGAAATCAACAGCTGAAATCAATTGCTGAAAATACACACGAGCTACATCTTCTCTTAATCTTCCTTTAGAGACCTTAGCGAATAATTCACCACCTCGTACAAGCTCCATAGCGAAATAGATCTTGGATTTACTCGCCATAACTTCATGAAGCTCAACGATGTTAGGATGTTTCACCATCCTCATCACTGAAATCTCTCGCTTAATTTGATCCACCATCCCAACTTTCACCACTTTCTCCTTCCCAACTACCTTCATCGCCACACTTTTCCCAGTTTGTACGTTACGAGCATGATACACCTTCGCGAATGTTCCATGACCTAAAAGACGACCAAGCTCGTAACGTCCGTGAAGCAGCCCCGTGCCACTACCACTACCATCAGATCCATTCTCCACCATTTTCACCGGTTTTTCTCCAACCATAACTTTACACAACGACGATTCAACAATTTTGAAAATAACAAAACAAAAACAGAAATTTACGGTGCTTGTTCTTCTGAAAATTCGAGAGTTGAGATTAGATCACCCGTCTTCGACGTGTTTCCGGTGGCAATTTCTGCCGCCGACAGATCGGTTAAACCGATCACACAACTTAGTCTTCAACGGCGAAACTCCGACCATCTTTCTGCATTCCCTTCAAAGGATTTTGAATCTCCGTTTTTCACCTCAAATTCTTCAGAAAGAGAGATTTTTTAACAAAAAAAAAACAAATTTTGAGTGTCAAAACGAAACTCTTTTTTTGCAAAATGTAATTTTTCTTTTTCCGTCGGATAAGTGTAGAAAAGAGTAGTGATTTATATAGAACTTAACGCCTTTAAATTACATAAATACCCTTATAGTGACTGATAATTACACCGTTTCACCTCCTTTCATTGACTGACAGGTGGCAACAGAAGTCACTGTAGCGGTTTCGAGTTTCACAATTAATGTATAGTGATGATGACACGTGTCCTTAAATGACCGGATAAGTTACGAAAATACTTTTGTACCCCTTTGTCTTTCCAGGAAAGTTATGAACTCTCAAATTTGACGGGCTACTTACCATAATGCATATGATAATTGAGGGAAATAAATCATAATAGTATAATTATATTCAATGAATATGCTTTTTGTATCTACAAAAATGAACATTTTTTCTTATAAGAATTGTAATTTGGTACCTTAATGTGGGACCTTAGTCGACATTTTATAAGAAAAATAATGGTATCTTAATGTAGGACCTGATATTTTTTTCAATTAGATTCCTTCAATTTTTTTAAAAATATAATAATTTCATTTGTTGTGGTCCTTTGTGGACCATTACAAGTTGATTCTAGGGTTTACCAATTCATCTATTTTGTCTTTTGCAAACGAAAATAATCGTAGATAAAATTTGAAGTTCTTTTATACTTTTACTTTGAGGCTAGTTTTGTAAGGATCTACAAATAAACTACAACATTTGTTTATAGCAAAATTGTACTTCCTATTTTTTAAATATGATTTTGTACGATATATAATTAAAGCATTTAGAGTTACACGTAAATAAGCAAAAAAAAAATCAATATCAATAGTTAGTATGTGAGTTGTAAATACTAACACACATGAAAATAATAAAACCTTAAGTATATTTTTCTATTTAGGTTTTTTACATTTAAATATCAAATTTATAAAGGACCACTAATATATAATATAGACGAAAGTATAAATGAAAGAAAAAAGAGATATAATACAATTTTTACATTAAAAAAAACATAAACGTAAAACAACGAAATCGTCTTCTAACTCTTATGAATAGAAACTAGCAAATGGTCGTAGGACACGGGTGCATATAATTTGTAAATAGTAACACAAAACGTACAAAAGTACGTATAAAACACAAACGTATACATCTAGAAATCTAAATAGACAACACAAAATACGTACATAAGCTGTATTACATGTATTAGTTTCTTTTCATTCAGCCAAACCAGGACCGGCCTAAACTTATTTTACATCTAACAAAAAAAAATTAAATGAAATAAGATATTGAGATATTTGAACCGATTCCCTCGAAATAAAACAACTATATGCTATCATTACTCTGCAATAAAATTTCAAAATGATGTCCCCTAAAAGTATTTATATATTTTGGCACCTAAAACATATGCTTTATGTGTTTAAGCTCAGACCACTAGTGAGTCAAATAATTTAAACTAAATAAATTATTTGATTTATTTAAATGATCGAAAATGAATAAAATTGTGTGAAAGAAAACTACAAAGAAAACAACATGCATTGAATTAAATGAGCCAACAGACCAAAACGATGATCTTTCCTCCTCAGCCACCATGTGGACCATCTTCTTCTTATTTTCTAAGTTATTTTTAATAAACATAAATGAAAATTGCTTTGTGAGCTAATGCAATTATATTTTAAGGTTGCTAATTTACGGTTTGAGTAATAATTAAGAAGAAGAATTGCGGTTTTGGTTTATCAGGCTGGAATCGTATATGATTCCAATTTAACCAAGCAGTAGTAGCTTTGCTAATTTAAGTGGATTGAAACAAATCATGAAATTTATTTGATATCGTAAACTAATAAACTAAGTTAAATGCTTGGCCAAACAAAAATATAATTATATATTAGGTCTTATTAGAAAATCTAGATCGATATAGACTAGTTATCAGTGTTGTATCCATATATATATATTAGTTAGGTTTTGATCTAAACTGATACTATTGGTAACAAAAAATGCTTAGTGAAATTTTAATGCGAAATATGACCAGCAATACATTTCGATGTGAACAATTGTTTGTAGCAGTCTAGATGTAAACAATTAAATTTGACTCAAACCGCAGTTTGGATTCACCATAAAACGATGTGCTTGTGCATGTTCCCATTCACGAGAAACTCTTTAAGTGTCTTCTGTTCTGCAGTGATCTGTTTGCTTGTAGTTAATAATTCATCTGAGAAACACATACACTTGCACTCACGAAAATAAGAGTTACTATATTTATACTATTATTGCTGACATGCATGGAATATACGTATCTTTGATGTTATTGAATGGACAATTGCGTTTTCGATGTAGCCAAATACAGAGTCAAATGATTGTATGACATATGCATATATATATGTATATTACCTATGGCGACAGCTTAATATATTGTATCAAAATAACAACTCGGCCTCGATAAATTAAACTTGAATAAAGCGAGCAATTTGAAAAGAAATAACAAATAAAAAACATTTGTAATCAACATGGAGTTTTTAAACATTTTTCTTCGTAAAACGATTTGGTTGTGATTAAAACATTAAACACCGAATGTGTTTTGACTAATTAGTTTTCTTTCTAAATTCCTTTGTTGAATAAAACAAACATAACCGTAAATCAATATTAGTTTAGTGGTATGTGGTAATCTATTAAAGATAAGTATCATCACAAATCTAAAAAACAAGTCTCACAATTCACATTATGTATAGAAATTTGACTAATGTACGGATCAGTTGTGGTCTAATATATATTTTAAAAAAGAAAAAATTAACTAATATAACCTACTTTATTTTATATATTA
>OVBA01007456.1:0-14363 GCA_900406435.1 Lepidium aucheri | reverse complement strand
AGTTATCTAGAACTAGAGTTACCTATATCAATTAGGATTAGGATATGTGGTTATAAATAGGGTTGTTGAGTCATAACAATCCTTAACAATTCGATTGAGAGCTTTAGAGAGAGTTATTCTTGTAAGCTAAAAATTGAGAGTTTAGGTTTTGAGTTATTTTCCTAAGCTATAATAAAGAGAGTTATTCTTTATTAAATCATTCTTCATACAAATTATAATCTTTGATTCTTCACTTTTTACCAATTGGTTTTGAGTTGGAATGTCATAATTTATCATCCATAAAGGTTGAAACTTATAGTCCACCGCTCGAAGAAAACAAAAAACCAAATGCCTATATAAAGCAAAGTGAAAGAAGAGATGATCTTTTGGCATAACGGAGAGAGGAGCTCTAAGAAGAAAAGAGAAGATTTCTGACTAGGAGTTCTCTTCCGATCATCTCAAGTGTCTTTCTCTGATCAAACAAGCAATCGCAATTTTCAGACACTAAAAAGGATAGAGATCGTCATAATTAGGACTTCAACCTCAAAACCAGCATATTTTATCACCATCAAGAGATCATCACATTTAAATACTTATTGTTGTAATTTTGTAACTCATCAGATCGTCAATGCTTTCACAGGTTACAAAGTGCTAAAGCACACCTAAACATAAATCTTATGATTCAGTATATTAAGAGAGGTGTATTGAATTAGACATATTGAATCATTTATGTTAAAATGGCAAAGCATGAGTTATTCAATTATACATATCTAAATTTTTCTTTAAATTTCAGTTTTATTGAACTCATAATTTCAAAAACATTATCAAATATACCTATTATTGGAAATATTGTAAATGTTGGATTTCAAGTAATATTAAAATATTTAGAATATTTCTTTAGTTGAAACTACAAAAATCTTACTAGCATAACCTCAAGAGTGTTAGATGAAAAAGAACAAATTGGTCGATGAATTTGGATAATGATTGAATCGTGTTTGAGTGCACTTTCTTTAAAGAGTATTTCGACCCTTATTCTCAAGCTTTGGGTTACACGAATTCCCTTATAGGATACGACAATCAAAGTTCTTTCTTGTTCTTGGCTAAGATACAAGAGAAACAATTAGAGGTTTTGTGTTTTTGTCTATGTGTTGATTGCTAAAATTCAGACTGAATTTTAAAACATGAATCACTCTTGTTATCTCTGGTTTATTCTTGTGTACCAAATGATTCCAAAACCCTATATTTATAAGGATCAAATCATCTGTTCGTATAGTCATGTTTGTTCGTATAGTCACGTCCGTTCGTATGATTGTGACTTTTAAAACCAACAATTATGACTTTTAAAAACCAATAGTTGTGATTTTTTAAAATTAATAGTTGTGATTTTTTATTTGGTAGGTTTGCAAATTGCAACCGTACAATTAAATATGAAAACCGTTCATATTTAAACTTAAATAATCAACAAAGTGGAGTTTTGGAAGATCTTAAAACAAGTCATAACAATTCATTTAAATTCACCAAAATCATCTAAGAGCTTATAAAATGTATATTGTTCCAAATTCATCGTTCCATACATCAATTATTTCTTTCTTTTTTGTCAGGGGCACAATGCCCTATTTATTTCCTCACATATGGAAGATGAGGATCGAAGACTTACAATAGTCAGGTTTAGTGGGTCATATCAGTAGCATATTAGAATATCGGCTCCATACATCCATCTAAGTAAGAGTTTTTTTGAGTTTTCCAAACAGATCGATGATAATTCTTATTATATTTTGATTTATCTTTGTTTGAAGATAAGTATTGAAATGTGAAACGCAAAATGTATGACATTCCAACTATACCTAAATCTCTTGATAAGATATCATAAACCCACATATAATATTCTTAGAATAACAATTTTACAAAAAGAAACATTCTTGGAAAAACGTTTATAAAAAGTATATATAATATTATTGATATAAAAAGTCTTCGTCAAGTCGATAAATCTTCGTTTTGATACAGAAATACTTTCATGGCATCTTGAAAAGATAAAAGAGAAATGTACCCATTGTCCAAAATTCCATTTTTTATTTTTATAAATGTATTTGGAGTTGATATGTGGTAATATTATATGAATTTTGTGCAAGGACCATTGTAGATTCCTTCTTCACAAAGTCTAGGCCAAACCCATTGAAGAACGTACAAAGTGTAAGAAAGAGACTTATCTTTGTGTAAAGCTAAATGGAGAATATCGTTAGCATCACGAGTCGCATCTTCTTTTACATATCTCAATTCTTATCAAGATTTTATCTTTTAAGCAAGATAAAATGTTTTAGAATTTTATTTCTGATATTCCATTAGGATCCTTTGTTTATACTATATTTTTTTCATATTAATAATTTAGTAATTAGATTATATATCAGGTCATTAATATTCTTCTCTATGCTCAGAAGAGTATGTATCGAGAGGAATATTAGCGTTTGTAATCACAGGAATAGCCTTCCAGTATTGGAAATCCTATACTTATGAGTTCTTATTGTTGAGTAATTATTTTATGACTAAACCCGACTCATTTCATAAATACATAAGTTTATCAAACACTTGCATATCATATGGTAAAAGTTTAGACCAATGACAAAATTATCAATTTTTTGTCAACTTAATATACTATAAACTATGTGGTATCCACAACAAAGATACATGTTCACAAAAGTTTGGTTTTTACATAACTAACACTACGATTATGATATCGGTTTATGGTTCAGAGCGCACGAAATTAAAACTATAGAAAAAAGAACAAAACAACTTCGAAGTCAAGAGAAATCTTCAAAATAAGGAAGGAAAGCAGGCCAAGCAGAAGAATTTTTCACCATCTTTACTAACTCCGAGCAATCTACTGGAAACTCCACATAGTGCCGGTTTTAAGGGGAAGCTCATGAAGCTTGAGCTTCGGACATCATTATTTTTATCTAACATAAAGGACATCAATTTTAGAAAAAATTCCTTTTAAAGGGTAAAAAAATGATTTTTTTTGCTTTAGACATTACAGAAAAACAAAATTATATGAGTCGGGTATGCTCCACATCAAAGATCTGCAGAAAGTTAAGACAGGTCATGCCCTAGAGAAAAACCTCAAATTTTGAATGCAAGGAAGAAAGTCTTTGTCTAATGTCTAATGTTTTGTGATCTCATATTCACTTTACAAAATTAGTTATAATACTCATATTGTACAAATTTTTATATTAGTCTTTTTCTTGTAGATTTTATGTTTGGGTTTAGAGTGTCATTATAAAATGAAATATCTGGATCCAAATTTTGACTAAAAAAGGCTTATGACGATATAGTTGCTAAGAGATACAATCTTATTATTGATATGCATCTTTAAACAAATTTAAACTTGAAAATCAAATTTAGATTCGTCTCTCATTTATATATTTTAATTTGTTGTCAAAAAGTCACTAGTCCAATGGTTGAACAAATTTAGAAAATATTGCGTTGATAATAACATTCTCATACATTTGATGTTACAAGTTGCATGTATGTTAATTGAAAATGATTTTTCATAGGCTAAAAGTTGTACCTATTTCATTAATTATTTCGTGTTGTCATAAATTAAATTATTTTTATAATCGACTTGCTAAACTCTTAAATGGTCGCCAATAGAGCCAACATCATACTTGACCGTAGTAAATACCTCAAATTTAATTCATTCACGTTCTTCAAAGCTTGGTATTATTTCTACTCAAACTTCCTTCTGAAATATTCAGAGCCTCAAAATGCCACTAAAAAAACTTGATCCTTATTGCCCTTAAATGTAATATTTTGTTTTAATGCATTTCCAAAATCAAAACTAACACCAAAAAAAAAAAAAACATACACATTTCATTTGGCTTGTCTCTGATTTAGAGGCACCCGATAATAAGTTCGAATCATACTCAGCTCCAGTTAAAAAATTTAGACTATGGATCGCATCTTGTCGCTCCAATAGTTATTTTTATTGACATAAAAACATATATACTAGAGCTTAGAACTTTCTCCGGAAGATTTCGTAAATTTGATTTCTAGTACCGATGGAGCCTTTTTTCGAGCAATGATTGACCAACCCATGGTCACAATTTTATTGGAAACAAGTTTCTGCTATGAATTTACCCAAAAAACGTTTACATAATCCGATTACACGCAATGAAATCTTCATCATTCTCATCTAACTTTGCCTATATCTTACCTTTTAAATTTTAGAATAGTGTTGCTATACTATAGTATTTCTTAAATTCAATTTGTACCACTTTACTTCAATGAGGTTTTTAGTGAAATACAACTACTTTGACAAAACAAAATGCACTTCGAAAACTGAAATTGGAAAGAATTTAAGACAGCATGAGAATATTGAACAAAATAACCCTAGTTTATATCTCCTTGATTAAAATGAAAAAAGGATCTAAAAAATTGGGTTGTGGTCTATTAAAAGATGATGATTCATGGTTTGAGTTCTTTAGAAACCTGAGTTTCTCTATGACATTAATTCTTTCTTAAAATTTCTTATTTTATAGCTTGTTCTATTGGTTATTTGATGTAGACAAATAAATTTGGAGCGAGATTGGGAATTTGTTTATGTAAAAAATAGCGAAAAATTATATACTTTATATTCGAAATTTTATTTCAACGTTAATTTGTAACCTCTGCAATTTTCTTTTTCCATCATCAATGACTATAACTATTTTCTTGTAATCTAATTGAAGTTAATTCATATAACTTTCTATAAAATGAAAGTTATATATATATATATGTCAATAATTAGAAAATTTAGCTACCTAAATATAGGAGTATTTAAAAGTACAATGATCCAAAGTTGGATCAAAGTAGCTGATTATATATATATATATATGTGTGTGTGTTTAATTATATAGATTCAATGCAGTGTGTAATTTACAGTTTATTAATATATAAAAATAGTAAAATACGTAAGCACAGTTTTTGATTACTCACTAGGCAATGTTTCATCCAATAGAGATATTCAAAATCACAAGATAAGCCGTTAACATGGTTATGTTGGCGTATTATTAATTGCATCTTCGGTTGTAGTAAACGATAATGGGATTATGTGTGTCAGCTTTTTATTATTACCTAGATCTACTTCTGACAATTTAGTGGCACACCTTTCTTCAAATCCATAAGTGCATCAAATTAATGCAGAAAATATAAAACTATATGCAATAAAAAAACCCTATTTATTTAATATTATGCATTTTTACCCTTAATTTCTAAAATATACAATATCAAATCAAATATACTACGTAATATAAATCTTATACAAATTTACATAGAATGTTTAGGTTGTATATGTTAGATTTACAAAATTTTAAATGTATATTTCAATTTTTTGTCACAAGAACTTCGATTCGATGTATTATTTATTATTAATGTTAAAAATTCAATAGTAGTGACAGTAAGTTAGTTTTTAATGTTTTTGATTTCGTAAGATTAATTTATATTTGTATATGGAGGTAGTAAACAAAATCTAATTGGAGGGTTTTTTGTGTGTTGTATGTAATAGTATCAATAGTGTGTCACAATTAGGATTCAAATCTACTATAAGATAACTGAATGGTCATTATGTAAGAGAAATTCTCTTATTCTTGTTCTTTGCACTATGCCATTAGGGTTTTGTCTATCTCTAATTTGAATGTGGGCCAAAATTTAGATCCATTAAGCCACATGGCTCATAGGATCAAGAATAGGCCAAGTTTCTGTAAGTCCAATGGCTTATGGTCAGCTCAATAACAATCCAAAATGAATATAGACACCTCTAAGTCTAGAGTCATTCATATATATGTAGCTTCTTCTTCTTCTTTGTTGAACTCGATTGAACTTGTAACATAACAGAAAACAGACTATCACATAGTGAATTCCAGGAGGAAAATCCTCAAGAGAGATGTACTCCATTGGAGGAACTCTATAATTACTCTGTGTGCTTACCTCTTTCATATAACACAACAAGATCGAAACAGTGAGAGAGAGTACGATTAGAGAGGTCCAATCTTTGAATTAGAGTACCTGTAAACAAAAGCAAATCCAAGAAGTAAGCTAGTTAGTCACAACAAGTGGTATCAGAGCAAATGTTGGAGAAGGATCGAAGGTTAATAAGCTCAGATTAAAGAAGATTCAAAGATGAAAGGACAGTTATCGGATTGAATACTACCTCATATAAGCTTTATCTTCTTACAAAGATTTGAGAAGAAATCCAGAAGCTTGAAGTTGTATTGATTTCTCGCATAACAACACAAGATAAGAAGAAGTTATCGATTAATTTATGAAAGATCAGGATCTACGATAAAACTTTGCAAGCATTGGAACAAATTATTAGACATTATCAAGATTCTCTTCTTCTAGGTTTACATTCACGATTCCAAGTCACACGGTTGATAATTCTGCAGGTTATCAATCAGATATTGTTAACGGATCAGAATGAAAGTAACTTCGGGGAAGTTCGAAGTTGAGAAAGTTGATGGAAAATGAGACTTTGGTTTGTGGAAATATAGAATGCGTGGGCAGTTTGAGATTCATGGATTGTTAACGGTTCTAGAAAGAGATCATGAGGTAGAATGGGTTGCTGAGTAAGTTTCAGTGACAGACAAAGAATCTAGTAAAGAAATCAAGGTGGATAAAACACTTTCTAAAGATCCAATATGGGAATCAAAAGATAAAAGAGCTAGGAGCTTGCTCGGTCAATGTCTATCTAACTCAGTTCTCAGGAAAATTATGCATGAACCCACAACATACAAACAATGGAAAGCACTTGAAAAATATTACCAAACAAAGACTAAAGCCAACATAAGATATCTGAAAAGGCAATTTTCACTATATAGGATGGATGAAGACAAATCGAGAAGAAAATTTTGATGTATTTCTAAAGTTGATTGTGATCTAGAACGTTTGAAGGTGACTATTCAAGATGAAGATCAAGCAATTGCATTGCTTAATAGTCTTCCACCACCGTATGACCCAATAGTCCACACTTTACAGTTTGGAAATGCTAAAGACAAATAATCAATGGATGATGTTATAACAGGAGCCTATGGAATGGAGTCAAATCTAAAACAGAAAGATCTGTTATACAAGAAGAAAAATGTGTCAGAAGGCTTAACAATTGAAGGAAGAGGCCGATCAGAGAAAATGAGCACCTAAGGTTCAGGAAAGAACAAGAGCATATTTAAGAGTAAAGGGAGGTCAAAGTCAAGACCAAGGTAGAATGATGAGACTCAACCGTGTTGGACTTATGGAGATACAAATCATTGGAAGCGTGATTGCCCACAAAGGAAGCAGGGAAAATCCAAAGATTCTGAAAATAGGCTCGTATCAACACAGAAGAGTTAGCTTACACTGTGAGTCTTATAGCAACCTCAGGAAATGGGTTATGGATTCCGGTTGCACCTTCCACATAACTCTCAAAAGGGAGCTAATAACAGAGCTGGTGCAGTTTAAAGGGCATAGAGTCTACATGGGAAACGACACCTATTGCACAGTCAAAGGCATGGGAAAATTGATAATAGAGTATCCTGATGGCACAATAATCACTTTAACGGGTGTGAGGTACATCCCAGATATGAGTAGAAACCTAATCTCATATGGTCAACTTGAGGAAATGGGATGCTATTATCAAGGAAGAGACTTTATCGTTCAATTCTATAAGGAAATCAGAGAGAAGTTCCTATCATGCAAGTATCAGAATGGTCTCTATTATCTACAAGGCAGAGTCAGAAAATCAGAAGTACATACTGCAAAAGTGAGCATTGATACAACCCAAAGGTGGCACAGAAGGCTAGCCCATTTGGGGAAGAGGTCAATGGAAACATTGGTCAAGAAAGGTCATTTGAAGAAGGAGGAAGTGAATGCTATGGGGTTCTGTGAAGCATGTGCAATGGGAAAGACTCACATACTCAGTTTCTAGAAGGCTAAACATACGACAAAATGTACTTTGGAGTACATCCATTCGGATTTGTGGAGGTCATAGAATACTACACCAAGCATTTTCAGCTACAAATATTTCATTACATTCATTGATGACTATTCAAAGAAGGTTTGGAAAACCTTGGTAGAAAACCAAACGAGTAAAATGATTAAGTGCCTAAGAACTGAAAATGGACTAGAATACTGCAACAAATAATTTGATGATTTGTGTAAGGAAGCAGTAATTAAACGGCACAAAATATGTGCTTATACACCATGTCAAAACGGAGTTTCAGAGAGAATGAATAGAAAAATTATAAAAGGTAAGCTGTATGCTATCTAAATTCTGCTTGGGTGATGAGTTTTGGACAGAGGCAGCAAACACGGCAGTATATTTGGTGAACAGATCATTTGCAGCATCAATTAACTTTGATGTTCCTGAAGAGGTTTGGTCAAACTCAAAACCTGAGTATACTCATCTGAGAAGTTGTGGTTATATATCCTATGTTCATACTATTCAAGACAAGATCGGTCCTAGAGCTATGAGAAGGGTCTTTATTGGTTATGGTAAAGAAACTAAGGGATATCGAATTCGGCTGATTGAAGACAAGAAAGTGATAATAAGCAGAGATGTTATCTTTAGTGAGGAAGAATTCTACAAAGGCTACATATGTGAAAATTAAAAGACTAAGAACCAGTCATCACAGAAAGAAAGGAAAGCAGAGAAAAGAGTATCCTTCAGAGTTAACTTGGAACAAATTCTCGGAGAAGACTTCCAAGGAGAAAGGATTACTGAATCAGGTGGAGATAGCCAAGAATATGTTCCAAATAAAGTCAGTGATGATGAAAGTCAAAGAGATACAAAAATTGTAGAAGGAACAGAAAGTGAACAGACATCAGAGGCAGCAAACACAGATAAAGCAACATCCTTAGATGAATATCTCCTAGCTTGTGACAGGCAGAGAAAGACTATAAGGCCACCATCAAAGTTTGAAGATGAAGATATTGTTGCTTTTGCACTAGCAAGTTCAGAAGTGATTGAACTTGATGAACCTAAGAGTTACTCAGAAGCAATACTGAGTAAAGATAAAGAAAAGTGGAGAAAAGCATCTGATGAGGAAATAGTTTCCCTCATCAGAAATCATAGGTGGATTCTAGTGGATAAACCTATAGATCAGAAAATTATCGGTTGCAAATGGTTATTCAAATTGAATTCAGGTATTCCAGGAGTTGAGAAATCTAGGTTTAAAGCTAGACTAGTAGCTAAAGGCTAGACACAAGTTAAGGGAGTTGACTACAATGATATATATTCACCAGTGGTAAAACATGTTTCAATCAGAATCCTATTATCAGTTGTTGCTAATTAGCACATGGAATTGGAGCAAATGGATGTAAAGACTACATTTCTACATGGGACTTTACAAGAAACAATATACATGAGTCAACCAGAAGGATATATAGTCAAAGGAAAAGAAGACAAAGTCTGTTTACTCAAAAAATCACTATACGGGTTAAAGTACTCTCCACGAGAATGGAATGCAAAGTTCAATGAATTCGTGCGTAAACAGAAATTCTAGAAGAGTGAATATAATCCATGCGTATACATCAAAGGCAAAAATGTTAATGAAATGATTTATCTACTTCTATATCTGGATGATATGCTCATTGCATCAACACAGAAAGCAGAGATTAACAAGCTAACTCTACTCCTAAATAAGGATTTTGAGATGAAAGACTTAGGACCCGCAAGGAAAATATTTGGCATGGATATTTTTAGAGACGGAGAAGAATGTGTTCTAATTCTATCTCAAGATAGCTACATCAAGCATATTCTAAGTGTATATAACATGAATTATACCAGATCAATTCATACACCTCTAGGTTCACATTTCAAGTTAAAGAGTGTATCTAAGAAGATGAAGAAACGAAAAAGAAGGAATGGATAGTGTACCTTATACAAGCGCTGTATGAAGCTTGGTGTACGCAATGGTTGGATCTAGACCAGATCTTGCTTACTCCATAAGGATCGTGAGCAGATACATGTCAAAACCAGAGAAAACACACTGGTTAGCAGTCTAGTGGATAATGAGATATCTAAGGATGCATCTAAAACCAGCTTAACATTCAAGAAGAATTCAGATTTCAAAATCAGAGGATATTTTGATGCAAACTATGCTTCATATTTAGACAGGAGAAGATCTATATTAGGCTACGTTTTCACAATTGGTAACAATACAATAGGCTGGAGATCGAGATTACAGAAAGTAGTAGCTTTGTCCACTATGGAATCCGAATACATATCATTGTCAGAAGCAAGCAGAGAAGTAGTTTTGATTCAAGGCATATGCGAAGAGATGAAACTAAGCACATGAGAGGTTGAGATATTTTGTGATTCACAAAGTGCAATCTATCTAGCAAAGAATCGCATGTGTAATGAAAGAACCAAACATATACAAGTCAAGTATAACTACATCAAAGAGGTAATAGAAGACCAAAAGGTGAAAGTTTCAACGGTTTACACTTCTATTAATACGGCGGATATGTTTACGAAAGTATTATATGGAGAGAAGTTCAAAGGCTGCATGCAGTCTTTGAGGATGGAAGAAGCTTAAAAGCTCATTTATGAGGCTTCACCAGAAGGCTCAAAGAGGAAGTGAAGCGCTCAGATCTGTTGATCAGGAGCTGCATCAACAGGAAATAAAGAAGAAAACAGGTCAGTTTTCACATGCAAACTGTTCATATTCTCTGAAACTCAAAGCAGAAATAGGAGAGAAAGAGCAAAGGTCACTTACGGTAAAGGAAGATGACCGGAGTTTAGATTCGTTGATCGAAAGCTGCATCAGCAAGAGGAAGAGAGAAATCGAGTCAGGTTTTCTCAAGGATCTGAACATTTATAAAAAAAAAGGTCAGTGAAATTTCTCAGGATCTTTTGGAGCTAAAAGAAGAGGAATACTGGAAGGTTACTTACGGAGGAGTAAGGTTGACCAAAGGTGAAGGCAGAGCTGTGGTTTTTACCGGAAAGTTGAAAGGACAGAGTCTTACGGCGAAGAAGAAAGTGTTGAAAGGAGGAGTCAACATTCAGACAGAGAGTACAACAAAGGTAGAGAACTGTAGGGTTTTGTCTGCCTTTGATCTGAATGTGGGCCGAAATTTAGATCCATTAAGCCACATGGATTATGGAATCCGAAATGGGCCAAGCTTCTGTAAGCCCAATGGCTTATGGTCATCTCAATAACAGCCCAAAATGAATACAGACACCTTTAAGTCTAGAATTATTCATAGATATATATATATATATATGTAGCTTCTTCTTCTTCTTTGTTGAACTCGATTATACCTATAACATAACAGAAAACAGAGTATCATACAGTGAATTCCAGGAAGAGAACCATGAAGAGAGATGTACTCCATTGGAGGAACTCTATAATTGCTCTGTGTGCTTACCTCTTTCATATAACAAAACAAGGTCGAAACAGTAAGAGAAAGTGCAATTAGAGAGGTCCAATCTTTGAATTAGAGTACTTGCAAACAAAAACAAATCCAAGACGTGAGCTTTTTAATCACAACAAAGTAGAGTGAGGAAATTTCAGAGTTTCATCTATCCAAAATTACAATCATAATTTTTTATACTCTATTAAACCTAGTTTCATAATGTAGAATTATCAAGATGAGATTATATTTATAAAAAGACATGATAAGGTCAAATGTAACTCCAAGATAATTTTCAATATTAATTCAACATGTTTCACCTAAAAAAATCAACTTATCCTAAGTTTCGTATTGTATGATGTCATCAATTTGGTTAGAGGTAATTATTGTTTGTGGTGAGATTAGTACAATATATATTAATTTTAGTAGAATAGAGATTACAAGAGGGTTTAAAAGTTCGGTTAGGGAGATTACAAGTAGTGTTTAACCCAAAGGAGAGTAAGAGAGAGAGAAATAGATTGGTTAGAGAGAATAAGACAGAGAGAGAAAAAATGTTGTTTAGAGGAAGAAGAAGATCCAAATCCCTTTAAAGATGATGACATTATTTCTTTTATAGACTAGACAAGCATGTCGTGCACGTTATTTTGTGTTCGACATGTCGCTACGGAGTGGTAGCATGGCAGTTAGAGAGTGGTTGGTCTGACGACTACTCTTCTCTATAGTACCGAAAATATTCTTGGTAAATGAACCACTCTATTGTGCATTTAATACACTACTCAATTGCGGAAGTGGATTTGGAAAATCACATGGGCCAAAGGAGGGGTGAAGCCCACCTCCAACAATTATGAAACTCAAATCCTGCGAACCCTATAGTTTAATGCTGCATATCAGAACTCAAGGTCTTGACTGTCTCACAACATCGATTAATTGACCATTTTGCGCCAGAATTTTGAACTGACAAAAGTTATTTTCATGATTGATATGCAAGATCACTTTGCTTACGCAATTCTTCGAATTCCAAAAGCCATAGTGGCTAATGATGGCGAGATCATGGTACACCTATGAAACATTGCACTATGAACAACTTGCAAATCAAATTGAGAATGAACACTCTAAATTTTTCAAACAGCAGTCGAATATCGAGATCACCACCTTCAGATTTTTGGATAATAAATATAATCTGATGAACATTTGGCCTACTTTTAAAAAAAAAATTGTATAGTATTACTTATGTCTTAGGCCGAATACACTCACTTAAAATTAAGGAAAATCAAGTGAAAATTTATAAGGTATCATACCGTATGATTTAGAGCATAATTAACAATTGTTTTCGTTGCTTTAAAAACAATAACTTTTGTAAGGGATTTTAATTAATCCAATCATACTTTAGCTTGTTTATAATTCTAGAATAATAATTGATTTAATTTAAATCTCATATAAATATTTTTATTTTTCAGAGCAACGAAAACAATTACCAATAAACTCTTAGTTTTTAAAGAAAATTTGAACTCGGATAGAATACTATTTTTGTCCCATACCTTTTCGTTTTACCATTTGACTATGACTATGTGGACAACATTCGCATTTTGGTGAAAATATATCAAGAGGAAATCAATAAAACCAACAATATGAATCTACAGTATATTGAAAAAACTTTTACTACACAGTTATGTCACAGTTTGAGAGATATAGGAGTACAAAATAAAAATAAAAAAGGACTTGTAAATTTAAGTATTGTCTTAACATGTTCACACTGAAATTAAATTAAATATGTCTTGCTTTCTTAACTAACGTAGAATTTTATTCTAATTGAGTCAACCAAATAGTTTGATGTTTTGGTCAACGACATCGAAGTTTCCTAGAAATGAACTTTGATATATATTAAATCTTAAAAACATAAACATAAAATATGAAATAAGTCAGTATCAAAGACTAACATGAACTAAAGCACTCATCTCCGGTCCATCGGTTTTGAGTGATCGTTAAGAAAATCTGGTGATATGACCTCAATTGAGAATCCGATAACCTACTTTGGTGATAATTGTTTAACCAATTTCATTATTTATATTTATATTTATTAACTTTATGACTGTTGATTAACCTTTTTTTTTAACTTTCCAAGAAGTCGGCACTAAAGTCTCTTATAAAGCCACTTAACGATACACACCGTCCATTATCTCCGAGTTATTTGTCTCATATGCAAAAATATAAGTAAGAGTCATTTTTGTTAATCAAAATCGAATTTTGCTGCTTTTCTCACTTTCTCTAAATAGATTTATTTATAATTATGATTACGCGGTTTTACGTGTGTACGAGATTACATTTCAAAAAAAAAAGAAAACTTATAAATACATAAAATATATCACTATTAATGTATATTAATTTGTACTAGTATGAAATAATCTATCTCGTTATGTTCATGTGAAGTATATTAGAATATAAGGTTCTAACTCAAAACTAATTGGCAATGAGTGGAGTGACTCATATCTTTTATATATTAGTTAAGATTTTTTCCAACTTCCGATGTGGAATTGTCAAGGAAAAATATTGCTCTGAATTGCTTGCCATTCCATTAAGTTTCGATTACAATATATAGTGTTTCTCAATGCTTGACCTAGAAGATGTTAACTAAACCAAATACATAACCGAACAACTTATATTAAACCAACATACAAATATCAAACCACCTAATACTCCCCCTCAAGATGGCGAGTGGAGATCACGAACTCCCATCTTGTCAAGTAAGTATCGGAATTGGACACGTCCAAGTGCTTTAGTAAGAAGATCCGCAAGTTGTTCGGTTGTCCGAACATGCGCTGGAGCGAGAATGCCGTCTTGAAATGCATCCCGAATGATGTGACAATCATTCTCAATGTGCTTGGTACGTTCATGAAACACCGGATTCTTCATAATATGTAGAGCTGATTTGTTGTCACATAGAAAGGTTACCGGTTTAGAATGATCAACACCAAAGATAGGAAGAATCTCGAGCAGCCACTGTACTTCGGAATAAGTATACGACATGG
>OVBA01007455.1:0-14548 GCA_900406435.1 Lepidium aucheri | reverse complement strand
GTCATTAAGGGTAAAATTATAAATTCACTACCTTTGGAGGTTACTTTTGGAAAAAAAACAAATGGGATATATTTTTGCATTCAAAAATAGAATTTTGAGTCATTTAAGTCATTTTTTTTATTTTTTTTATTTTGCGGTTGATATTTGATAGGTTGTGAAATATTCTTTGATTGAGTTGTAGGTGGAAAATTTACTAAAGACAAATACTATTATATATCCAAAATTCAAATTTCACCGCTTATATATATATAAACTTGACTAATAGACTAACTAATTGTGGTCTACTGGGTAATTAACATTATTTTTATGTAGATTTTTGGATGCATCTCTTATTCATGCTTCTTACGATATGCAATATATAAGGTGACATAATCAGGGCATATTTAAACTTTTAACAGGTCCAAAGCTAGATTTAAATATTATTGATTTTAATATATGTTTGAACAAAACAAAATAGTTTGGGCATTTTTCTTTGTAGATTCAAAACTATTTCTCATGGTGCCTAAGTTGTAATACTTGCCGTCACACCCTACGCACCAGCCCTTGACATAATTGACCCATGCATTTTAATGTTAGTTTGGTTTCGATTTTGAACTCAAATTTTAAATATTTTATATGTTATGTGATTTTTAAAAAGTAAATTCTCATGAGGAAACTATAAAAATAGACAACTAAACATGTAACTAATTTACCAGATACAATTTTTTGTATTCTTTTGTTGGAGTGCTTATAATATGGTACCAACTCTAGTTATATTAAAAAAACATCCAATGAGCTTTGAGAGTTATAACTGGAAGAGGCTAAAAAGTCAAAAATACAAAAGGCCGTCGATAATAGGTTACAAGTTCACACCAGATACAACCATCTTTCTTCACGTGGTCATCAGTTGTTCTTAGAATCACAGAATAAAAAGAGTTAAAGAAGAGAATTAAAGAAGATGAGTGAAAGTTCTTTTGTTATTCATTAATGAATGAATACAAGTTCATTATATAAGATGAGCATAAAAGACGGTTTACAACAACCAAAACTAATAGAATTGAACCAAATCTAACCAAAGATTCAATTATTCTAATAATTGTGATTTTGGCGTACCTCTAGTCTACAATATAGTGCTACTGTGTGCTTGTCGACATGCAAGCGGTGGAGGCAAGAAATCGCTGGAATCTGTCATTCTTCCATGCACTTCCCCGACAGTAAGCTCCAGGAATATGATAGAAGAAATTACCCAAGAAGAGAAGAATGAATCAAATCCTCCGTAAATTTCCAATATCTCTGTAACAGAATGAAGTTTTACATTATAATGCCATAAAAAGAATTCGAAGCCTATTCTCTGTTATATACTCAGAGTGAATACAATTCTATTGCTAATTAACAATGACTCTCAACGTACACCGTTGATATCAACTTTAGTTAATGATCTGTATCCATCAACGATTCAGAATTCACTTCCACTCTCTGCTTTGATAATTCTTTCTTTCTTCTCACAAAAGCCTTCCAAGGCATATCAACTACCCGGCCATTTCGACAAAGCTTGTCCTCAAGCTTAAAAGATGGAAACTGATGTACCAATTCCCTTATCTCCAGCCAGCTATTTTCATGACTGGGTAGTCCAGACCATTCAATAAGTACCTCCAAATTTCCCGCAGCATTATAACGAGTATCTACTATGTTCTCAGGAGTTAACACAAACTCAGCTGCCTCATTTAAAGAAGAGGGTAAAGGATTTACTACATGATTGGATCCCAGTACAAGTTTCAACAAGGAAACATGGAAAACAGGATGAATCTTTGAAGAAGGAGGTAACTGAAGTCGGTAAGCCACAGATCCAATGCGTTCAGCTACCACAAACGGTCCATAATACCTGGCAGCTAATTTCTGATAAACCCATTTTGTGACTGAGTGTTTCTATAAGGTCTGAGTTTGAGAAACACAGAATCACCCACATGAAATATCAGGTCTCGTCTATGTTTGTCTGCAGCGTTTTTCATCACTTCTTGAGCCCGCTGAAGGTAGTGTTTGATCTCTTGCAACATTCGATCTCTTTCCAACAATGACTGTTCCAAGTTAAAATTAGATGTCGATCCCAACTCGTAAGGTAAGATAGCTGGAGGATCACGTCCATAAACCACATGAAAAGGAGTGGTCTGTAAGGCTGTATGGTATGAAGAATTATACCAGAACTCAGCCCAATGGAGAAATAATGACCATTTCTTTGGATGAGATGAAGAGAAGCAACACAAATCCGTTTCTAGAGTGCGATTGACAACTTCAGATTAGCCATCAGACTCAGGGTGATATGCTGTTGTGAAACGGAGCTTAGTACCTGTAAGTCTGTGACATTCTTTCCAAAAAAAACTTTGAAAAATCTTGTCTCTATCAGTCACAATGGATTCCGGAACACCATGTAACCGAATAATCTCCTTAGCAAACTTTACTGCTACATCCGCAGCTGAAAATGGGTGTTTAAGGCCAATAAAATGACCATACTTACTCAAACGATCAACCACAACCATAATTACGTTATAACCCCCGGATAGTGGTAATCCTTCAATGAAGTCCATGGCTATATGGGACCATATATGATCAGGAATTGGCAATGGTTGCAATAAACCAGCTGGGTTTAAAGTGCTGTACTTGTGAGTTTGACAGATTGTACATTCAGAAACATATTTTTCAACCGAGGCCTTAATTCCTTTCCAATGAAAATGATTTTGCAAACGCTTCAAAGTCTTAAGAATACCCGCATGACCCCCAACCATTGAATCATGATGTGCAGCCAAGAGAAGAGGAATAAAAGAAGAAGTCTGGGGAATCATCAATCTGCCTTTATAATACAAACGATTATCACGCAAGCTGTATAGTGCTGAGGATAATTGACCTGCTTGAAACTGAGAGATCAAGTTTTGTATCCCCACATCTGCATCGATTTCCTGATATAATTTATGCAATTCTAAAGAACATGGCAGAGTAACAGCAAATAACACAGCGGAGTTACAATCCACAGATGGAATCATTAACCTGGACAAACCATCAGCTGCTTTGTTTTCAATGCCAGGTTTATATTCAATGGAAAAATCATACACCAACAGTTTAGATAACCAGTGTTGATAATCCATTGATATTTCCCGCTGACCCAAAAGGTATTTGAGACTCTCTGATCTGTTCTTACAATGAATCTGCGACCGAACAAGTAGTGTTTCCACTTCAGTACTGCCAGAACCACAGCCATGAGTTCTCTCTCGTATATAGATTTGCATTGTTCTTTATCCGATAAGGCACAACTGAAATAAGCCAAAGGATTGTTTCCCTGCATCAAAACAGCACCAATTCCACAACCAGATGCATCATATTCCACAATAAAAGGCTTTGAAAAATCCGGTAAAACAAGAACAGGAGCTTCCATCATAGCCTTTTTAAGGCAATCAAACGCTGTTTGAGCTTCATTAGACCAACAAAATTTGTCTTTCTTTAACAATGACGTTAAAGGCTTGGCAATGGATCCATAATGTCTCACAAAATGGCGATAATACCCTGTAAGTCCTAGAAAACCTCTCAAAGCTTTGATGTTACGTGGAGTTGGCCAATTTAACATAGCTTCATTCTTGCTAGGATCTGTGGAAACTCCTTGACTTGAGATAATGTGGCCAAGGTAGTCAATCAGATCTTGTAAAAATGAGCACTTGTTCTGATTCATGAACAATTGTTGTTTCTGTAAAACCTGAAACACTTGCTCTAAATGCTCAATATGCATAACCAAAGAAGGGCTATATATCAAAATATCGTCAAAGAATATTAAGACAAACTTGCTGAGGAAATGCCTGAACACGTCATTCATCAATCCCTGAAACGTTGCTGGAGCATTTGTCAATCCAAAAGGCATAACAACAAACTCATAATATCCATCCACAATTCTAAAGGCTATTTTCTCGATATCACACTCACGCATACGGATCTGATGATATCCTGATCTTAAATCCAGTTTAGAAAACACACAAGATCCTCTAAACTCATCAAGTAACTGATCAATTACTGGGATAAGGAATTTATCCGGAATAGTCACACGATTCAGACCTCTATAGTCAGCACAAAAACGCCATGACTTGTTCTTTTTTGGTACCAAGAGCACGAGACTTGAGAAAGGACTATGACTTGGTCTAATAAATCCTTTATCCATCATATCCTTAACCAGCCTTTCCATTTCTTCTTTTTGAGCATGAGGATAACAGTAAGGACAAATATTTACAACAACAGTTCTGGGTAGAAGATTAATCGCATGCTCATGACCTCTAATTGGTGGTAAACCATGAGGCTCTAAGAAAATAAAGCTGTATCGTGAGAGAAGCGACTGCATGATCTTAGGTAAACGAACCATAGTTTCAGAGCTAGAATCTGAGTGATCAACAATACTCTTCGAAGATAGCAAGGTGGAAGAATGAACAGTTGGACTCCGATACGGTTTGTAGTCATCATGTAAAGATAAATCTCCAAAAAAGTAACTCGTTGGCCTTTGTATTGAAATGATAGCATTTGCGCATCAAAATCACACTCACATAAGCCCAATGTTCTTAACCACTTAATACCCAATATCAAATCTGAACAACCGAGCTCTAACGAAATGAAATCAGTCTCAAACGATGTGTCAGACATGGAGAAATTTACTCTAGGACAGACACCATAGCTCTGAACTTTAACTCCATTACCTAATGATACTTCACATTTGGACTGCAGTCTAGTTTTTAACCGTAACTTCTTAACGATATCTGGTGTGATAAAATTATGAGAATCTCCATTATCCAACATAATAACCACCTCAGTCTTTCCAATTATTCCACATAACTTGGTTGTTCGAGGAGAATCCTCACCCAGAAATGAACTCAAGGACAGATGACATACCTGAGGTTTCAACACAATCTCTTCATCAGATAATTCATCATGTAACCCATCATCAATAAGAACATCAGATTCCTAAACGTGTAGCAACACTTGTAGCTGACTATTAGGGCATTTATGATTGGGATGCCAAGGAGCATCACACTTAAAACACAACTTATTCTTCCTCTTTTCTTTGTATTATGCTTGTGATAAGTTCCTTCGACCTTTATTTTTTGAAACCACAGCAGCAGATGATCGAGAATCCATAGAACCTGTACCAGAAACAGAATGAGCCTTGGGCTTCCAATTGTTTGAAACTGCCGGCACACTTTTAGTACAAAAAGGAGTCGATTGAGAGTAATCACAAGATTGCGGATTCTCGACAAGAGCTTCAATAATGATATGAGTCATTACATCCTGTGCCATATCAAGAACGAGACTTATCATCTCCGACAACGATTGTGGATTCAACATTCTAATCAAAGACTGTAACTCAGGTTTTAGCCCCTTCTTAAAGATGGAAATCAGATATTCATCAGTCAAATTCTTCATAAGAGCAGACAAACGTTGAAACTCTTCAACATAATCCTCAATCGAGTCAACCTGAACCAAGTTGAACAATCTATCCATAGGCAACACACTTCTACTTCGACCAAATCTGGCTAAAAATTTGGCGCGAAAATCAGACGAATCGACAAAAGAGCTCGACTAATTTCCCAATCAAACCAACTCAACACTCTCCCCGATAATCCCAGCGAAACAAGCTAAAATTCTGAGAAGTAAAGTATTTACCCAGATCAAAGAATCGTTCTAAACGACTCAAACAAGTATGAGCATCTTGACCATCGAAAATGGGCAATTCAATCTTGCGTAACATTATTTCATGGTTAGCGAGTGTCGAAGCTACATCAAGATTCATTGTAGCCGGAATTGGAGGAACTACCGGTCGATTTTGCAGATTAGGCGACGAGACAGTTTCGTCAGCGACAACTGAAGGTATAATCGGCGGCGGTGGAGACGGAACTAAACTGAGAAGTAGTTGGTTCATCGTCGACAATTGAGAACTCACCGAGTCTAAAAGATCCTCCGTTTGTCATCGCAAATCTTGTATCCCAATCTCGACCTGACCTAAACGATCCTCTAATTCCAAGAACCGATCATCCACAGCAACAAATCAGGCCTCAATTTCACCAGAAGAAGAGATATGTGAAGAATGTGTTTGTATCGGCATTATGAAGTCAGCTTCACCAGCACCAATTGATAGAAGAAATTAGCCAAGAAGAGAAGAATGAATCAAATCCTCTGTAAATTTCCAATATCTGTTTAACAGAATGAAGTTTTACACTATAATGCCGTAAAAAGAATTCGAAGCCTATTCTCTATTATATACTCAGAGTGAATACAATTATATTGCTAATTAACAATGATGACTCTCAACATACACCGTTGATATCGATTTTAGTTAATGATCTGTATCCATCAATGATCCAGAATTCACTTCCAGTCTCTGCTTTGATAACTTTTTCTTTCTTCTCACAAAAGCCTTCCAAGGCATATCAGAATATTGATCTTCTCATCCATCAAATCGGCTGAATCTCAAATAAAACTATCATTGTAGCACACCCGCGATCAACAACGAAAGAAGATTCCGATAAGTGAAAAATTATTTTTCAAATCATTGGAGAGCTCACAGATTTTAAAGTCAACAACAACCTTAGATGGAATATAAACAAAATCCAATACACAAGTCTGATTAAAGCTCAGACTTTTCTGGATGAAAACCACTACAAGGATTGTAAGTTAAAAAAGCATAAAAAGTCTTCGGAAAAGTGGCAATAACTGACAAACAAAAAAAAACAAAGTAAAGATAACATTGGTGAAAACTCTGAAAAGTGAACAAAGACTGGATAAAGAAAATAGTAAAAAAAACTGATCAGAGATCGGAAGTTGGATCTAGAGACGAAGCCCCAGAGGTTATCGACCCAAACCAAAAGAAAATCTGCCCGATGAAACCTGTTAATTATCTCTCTAAAAAAATAGAATCTGAGAAAAGATAAATATAGATGAATCGGAGAAGAACTTGAGAGAAAATCTTTCTCTCTTCTCCGAGAGAAAACTCTCTCTTCTTCCCAAGAAAGCTTATTTTTGGGTGATTTATTCAACTAGTGTAGAATTATAGACAAATGACTTTAATAGTACGGAATTATCAAAAATTACTTAAATACTTTTTTTTAATTGCAACTTTGCCCTTTTGAGATTTGGAAACAAAAACATAATAATGAAAATACCATTAATGAAAAGTGACACGTCAGCCCGCAAATCGCGTAGGTCTGCTGCGAAAATCTATCAAAGCTCTACTAAAGCTCAACCAAAGTTCAATCAAAGCTCAACCAAAGCTCAACCAAAGCTCTACCAAATCTCAATCAAGGTCAACCAAAGCTCAACCAAGCTCCACCAAAGATCCACCAAAGCTCCACCAAAGCTCAACTAAGCTCCACCAAAGCTCAACCAAGATCTACCAAAAGTCAACCACACCATAATTCACGTTCACAATGCACTGTCAAATAAAAACCACACTAAATTTCCGTAATTATGAAGTAATTTTGTCAAACACTAAATAACTCAGGTTTTTTCTGTTTGGTAGATTTTGGTGGACCGTGGTAGAGTTTGGTAGAGTTAGTGTTGCTAGTGTTGTAGAACTTGGCAGAGTTTGGTTGAGCTATGGCAGAGATGACTCATTTAACCTAGTTTGTAGAATGACAATTTTATCCCTTCCTTCTCTCTAACTCGATGCTGCCAACCACCATTGAAGCACAAATCACCAATGTTGCTTCTTTTGAGCTTAGTTTGTGCTTCTTTTGAGCTTATTTTTCTTAGTTTTGGATCTATGGATTGAATTGTTTTAGCATGTGGGAGTTGGAAATTCGAACAAAATCATTTGTTCTTTGTTGTAGATACTTTTCATGGTTGTAAAATCTTGGAATTGAGTGAAGATGTGTGTTATTATGAGTTTGTGAGGATGGTGCACGAAGATTTTGATCTAAATCAAGAGATCTATAAGGTAAAACTGAGTTACATTTCCAATGAACTCATGCATGAACTACCACAAGATACACCTCCTATCTTCGTGACCAACGAAAGACAATTGCGTAGGTATGTGCAACAATTTTGAAAAGAGTCAATTCGTCTTTGTGTGGAGATTTCAAGGAGATCTCATGTTCTGGTGGAAGAAATTGTAAGATTTGAGCCTAAATGCGAGCCTAAATTTGAACCATTTGATTCAATGTGTGGTAGAGTTAATTCAACATGTGGTAGAGTTAATTCAACATGTGGTAGAGGTAATTCAATGTGTGGTAGAGATAGACATATTTTCAAATAAGAAGATGAAGTCATTGACTACGATGACAAAACAGAAATGAGATTCGACTACTGCGATGATGTTGATGGTGCAAACTCTGGTGATGAACACTTCATATGTGTTTAGAAGAGGTGCACAGAAGAAGATAGTCTTCCGCCAAAGAATAGATATTTGACATTTAATGATGAGTATTTAGACATCGAAATGAGGTCACTTCAATTAGCTGTTGGTCAAATGTATCCCACCAAAGATGATCTTGAGTCAAGGTTGAAGACATATTCTATTTTACATAGGTTTAACTTCGATGTCGTATCATCATCGAGGATGTTATTGGTTGTGAGATGTTGGGTTCCAAACTGCACCTGGAGAGTGCGTGCTTCACGCCAGGATCTTGAGAGTCCGTATTTCTATATCCAGATATATTGTTGAGAACACACTTGCTCAGTTACGGAGAGGTCATCTGGGGCACGTAAAGCAAGCCCAATATTCTTGATTGTTTATACTTGGATTTTGTTGGTGGTGTTGGGCCTTCTGTTCTTCCCACTTATGTTGCTGAATCACTGAATAAACGATTCGGTTTGAAGGTACATTTTCTTCATGGTAGACGTATGGTAGACTTTGGTAGACTCATGGTAGAATTTGGTGGAGTTTGGCATAGCTATGGTAGAATTTTGTAGACGTATAGTAGACTTTGATAGACTCATGATAGACTTTGGTGGAGTTTGGTATAGCTATGGTAGAGTTTGGTAAACTTTGGTAGACTTGTGGTAGACTTTGGTGGAGTTTGGTAGAGTTAAATGGTAGAGTTAGGTTGAGCTTGTCCACTGTGTGGTAGACTTTACTAACGGTCAATCAAGCTCTATCAAACTCCACCAAAGTCTACCATGAGTCTACCAAAGTCTACCATATGTTAGTAGAGCTTAGTTGTGTTTGGTTGAGTTATAACTTTGCCTCTTTGTCAGATGGGCATAGATCAATAGCCAAAGCAATAAGAAATGTGTATCCGCTTGCCGCTCGTGGGATTTGCACTTACCATCTACGCAAAAATATTTTGTCCAATTTCAAAGGAGGATAGCCCTTTAAGTTGTTCAAGAAGGATGCTACTGCATATAGGTGTTACGAGTTTAATGCAATCTTCGGCCAAATAGAGAGACTAGATCGAAGGCTATATGAGTATTTGCTTAGAGCTGATGTTTGTTTGTGGAGTCGTGCACATTTCCCTAGGAATATATACAACTTCACGACGTCAAACATAGCAAAATCTATCAGTCATATGTTAGCTAAAGCGTGAACTTTTCCTATTGTGCAGCTTATAGATACCATTAGGGCAATGCTAACAAGGTGGTTTGCAAAGAGGAGGGCAAAGGTAGCTGCAACAACGACCATTCTCACTACAGTAATCGAAAAACTTCTCAAGGTACGTCTTGGTAGAGTTTTGGTAGAGATTGGTGGAGTTAGGTAGAGTTTTGATAGAGTTTGGTAGAGTTAGGTAGAGCTTTGGTAGAGATTGGTGGAGTTTTGGTAGAGTTTTGGTAGACTTTGTTGGAGTTCAATAGAGTTTTGGTAGAGTTTGGTTGACATACTGTTTTTATTTTCAACATGCAGAATAGACTCGTTGAAGCCACACAGTACAATGTGCAAAACATTGATGAGCATCAACCGGTTGCCACGAGCTCGGGCTCCTCACATTTGGTTAATTTGACAGAGAAAACGTGTTCTTGCAACAGGTTTAACGTAGATAAAATACCTTGTGTGCACGCCTTAGCCGTCGCAGAATAATGGAAGCGTTTGAAGATCAAGCTCACAAATCCTTACTACTATACGAGTTACTTGTACCATGCATATGCCAAATGTGTGATGCCAAGAGATGCAGCATTTCCAATACCTGAAGAAGTGGCTCGTAAAGTTTGTTTACCTCTTGTTGTACGTAACCAACTTCGTAAGCCAAAGAACTCATGGTTGAAAGGTTGGTTTGAGTGCTCATTAGAGGCAAAGCGTCCAAGGAAAGTGAGGACTTGTTCACGATGTAAAGGTGTAGGACATTATGCTCGAACATGTAGAGTAGACGTCCAGTCTTGAACTAAGTTAGCCAAACTCTATTATGTGTTTATTATGTGTATATCTACCAAACTCTACTATGTGTTTACCAAACTCTATTATGTGTTTTTATCCATGTTATGTGTAACTCTACCAAAATTTATTATGTGTCTACCAATGTTATGTGTATATCTACCAAACTCTACTATGTGTCTACCAAACTCAATTAGTATTTATCATGTGTCTATCCATGTTGTGTAATCAAGCTCTACCAAAGATCAACCAAACTCTGCTAACGGTTAACTAGGCTCTACCAAAGATTAACTAAACTCTACCAAAGATCAACTAAGCTCTACCAAAGATCAACCAAACTCTATGATGCGTCTATCCATGTTATGTGTAAGGTCAATCAGAAAGGCAATCCAAGTTATGTGTTAGGTCTACTCTACTAATATCTATTCAATTTGTTATGAAGAAGACAATCTTTTGTTAAGTTAATATATTACCAAATTTCGACCATTACAAAATGAAAGTTACTGATATACTCTTATAAGATCATCTTCTACGTCAAAAACTTATGGTCCTCTAAGAGTATTTGTTAACAAAAGAGATTTTTGTAAAAGCTTATACAAACTCTACCAAGACCTACCAAAAAATGGTGAGTCTACCAAGATCTACCAAAGAACAACCATGATCTACCACTCCGTAAGCAACCCCTGCGATGCTGTAATTAATACCGCCTTATCAATGTTTTCTACATGAGGAAGCGGACATGAGTTAATTTTCTCTAGTATTGGAAGCTCATTCATAACTTCAATGCCAAATTCAACCGCATAAAAGGGACACCATCATCTTGTATTTTCTTAAATCCGCATCCAAGGCTAAACATTCAATAAACTTCAGTGTGTACATGCCACAATCACCAGATTGGTTGTTCACCAGGGTCGTTTTCATCCTAGATATAGTGTAGGCCTTCGCTTTCACCTGTTTCTGCATATCCTTTGATAGCATGGTCCTACGAAGATATGGAATCATCCTTGTGTACGGCCTGTTTGCAGAAAAAGGTAATCACATTCATAAGTAAGATCAACAAAGCTCAACCAAAGATAAACCAAACTCTACCAAAAAGGAACAAAGCTCTATCAAGATCAACCAAGCTCCACCAAAGAGAAACCAAGCTCTACCTAATATCAACCAAGCTCTATCAAAGATCAACCAAGCTCTACTAAAGAGAGACCAAGCTCTACCTAAGATCAATTTAACTCTACCAAGCTCTACCAAAGATCAACCAAGCTCTACTAAAGAGAAACCAAGATCAACCAAAAATCAACCTAACTCTACCACAGATCTACCAAACTCTACCAAAGATCTACCAAACTCTACCAAAGATCTACCAAGTTCTACCAAAGATCTATCAATCTCTACCATTGAGTTGTAGATGAAGAGTACCTGACTGAGTCTATCAATACTTGATACGCCACAGTTGAGAGGGCATGATCGTCTATGCTCACTGTCTCCTTAACCAAATCAATGACAACCACAACCCAATGGACATTTTTGATGTTATGAGCAATGTACAATGTGTTAATATCCCGAAACCAGTTCTTCTTTGTTTGACACCATATGGGTTGTCTCCCAGAAAACATTTCGTGAAAAGAGTCATCAAATAAATACTTCTGGGGATTTACCTTGAAGGCGTCGTACTTCGTACACCACAACCAACATAGTCCAGGACCACAACTCAGCCACTGGAGATAGAACTCAGCTAACGGACTGATGTTGTCAACCGAGTTATCCCTACAAACCGTGCAAATTAGCAAACACCATATACATTAGAATCATTGCACAGAGAATATCATATCTTTACAATTCACGTCTGACAAGGAGACAAAGCTGATTCACTTGAGAACGATGTATTGGTCCGAATGGATTGTATGAGTTAGGCAGAACTATGTCATCTACTATGATGCGCCTCATAACAGAACTTCCTTCGAATGATTGTGAGCCGTGCTGCTTCTCAGATATCTGTTCCTTCTGGAATACATATTGCGTTAAATAGTAAGTCAACCAAACTCTACCAAAGATCTAACAGACGATAATATAAATCAACCAAACTATACCATAGAATAACGAAACTAACCTCTACGATTTCAGAGGGTCTCAATGATGGGGAGGTTGGTGAGCTTTGCTGCTTCTCAGAGATCTGTTCATTCTAAAAAACAAAACACGTTAAATAGTAACTCAACCAAACTCTACGAAAGATCTACCAAACGATAATATAAATCAACCAAACTCTACCATATAACAACAAAAATAACCTCTACATTTCCAGAGGGTCTCAATGATGGGGAGGTTGGTGAGCCTTGCTGCTTCTCAGAGCTCTGTTACTTCTGAAAAACAAAGCACGTTAAATAGTAAGTCAACCTAACTTTACCAATGATCTACCAAACTCTACCAAAGATCAACCAAGCTCCACCAAAGATAACCCAAACTTTACCAAAGGTCTACTAACCTCCACCAAAGATCTACCAAAGATCTACTAAACTCTACCAAAGATCTACCAAAGGTCAACCAAACTCTACCAAAGATCTACCAAACTCTACCAAAGATCTACCAAACTCTACCAAAGAAAACGTAATAGAGTCAGAACCAATAACTCCACCAATCTCTAGCATACTTTACTTTAATACATATTTACAGTCAAACACAATACACCAAAAATAATAAAGTAAACATTATTCATGTATATATCACATTATCAACAAAGAGTACAGTCTCCACCATACATATATAGTTCATACAACATAAGTGGGTCTTCGATACGGTTCACTCAAAATCAAGTAGACTCTTACGTACTAGTTTCTTCCTAGGTGAGGCTGCAACACCTTCTTCTCGTGCCTTACTTTCAGTAATCTCACTTTCATCCACAGGATCAGACTTCTTAGGCTGTTCCAAGGACATCACCAACTCCGATTGTTTACCCTCCGCCTTAAGGACGCAAAGATTGATCGAGTTCTGTTGTTCCATGGCTATCTCAAGCCTACGCAGCCGCTCATCTGTCACCGCCTGGTCTACTCTTTTCTCCTCCAGTCGTTTGGACTACAACTTGATGGTATTTGAGAGGTTAACTTGATCGAATACCATCATATCAAAAGCTTTCTTCATAGACTGCAACATTTCTAACATCATATCCTTCTCCTCCAATTGTTTTTTGGCCTCATACTCCTTCTTCCATTTCTTCTCCAACCTTTCTTTTTCTCCTTTTTACCTAGACACAAATTCAGCCAAAATCATATCAGGCTGTAACTCCTTCTCCTTCAGAGTCTCCTTTGCCTTTGGACTATCATGAATCTTCTTCTTCTCAACAGATCTCTTCTTCTCAACAGATTTCTTTTTCTATGGCTTATCTGCCACCTTCGACTTTGCCTTCTTTGCACTTTGGAGTTCATGTGGGGACACATCGGCCTTCCTCTTTGTAGAAGCCGGGATAGCCTGGGATATCCTAAAACGTGTCATCTAAACACCCATCAAGAATGTCTTGGATCAATTTGTAAACTTTGAGATCCCAGATATTTCCAGGCCGCTCCGGATATATATCATCGTAAGGCTTGTCAAATAGGTGCACCACACGAACCTAGAAAAGAGCAAAAAAAATCAGACATGGAATATATAGTAAGTTAACCAAACTCTACCAAAAATCAACCAAGCTCCACAAAAGATAAACCGAGCTCTACCAAAGATCTACCAAGCTCCATAAAAGATCTACCAAACTATACCAAAGATCTAGTAAACTCTACAAATGATTTACCAAGCTCCACCAAAGATCTACCAAGCTCTACCAAAGTCTACTATAGCTCTACCATATCTCCACCACACAACAAGATCTACCACACGTCAACTAAAGTTTACCATAGCTCTACCACACGTCAACTAAAGTTTACCATAGCTCTACCACACGTCAACTAAACTCTACCATAGCTCTATGACACGTCAACTAAAGTCTACCATAGCTCTACCACACGTCAACTAAAATCTACCATAGCTCTACCACACGTCAACTATAATCTACTATAGCTCAACCACACAACATACCAACTACCAAGATCAGCCAATTCAAGAATCTTACCTTGTCTTTACCGGATGCAATCTTATCAGCGTTGAAGACACCCTCCATATCTACTCCACGTCAAGTGTGCGATGCCCACTTCATTAGTGGAATCTGGCCTTCGTTTTTACCTCCACACATTATTCCTAGTTGTGGGATATACTCGAATGCCCATA
>OVBA01007454.1:0-14550 GCA_900406435.1 Lepidium aucheri | reverse complement strand
GTAGTTGTTGTCTAAGGTCATGAGTTTGATTCTCAGTTATGCAAACTTTTTAAAAATTATTATTTCTCAAAACGACGTCGTTTTGACTCAAAACTCAAATGCCAAAACGCGAGAAAAAACACAACAAACAGTTTTTTAAATTCAATTACAAGCGTAGTAATATGACTAATTTGAAAAGTTGATGTATTAATATGAAGTTTTAAAAAGTTTAGGGCACAAAATAATTAGCCGAAAAGTATAGGTTTTTCCAGTGAGAAATAAATAAGTAGAGGGGAGAAAAAGCAGTCAACCCAATTTTATATTTATATCCCTCATTATTTAAAATAATGATTTGTTAGATTTCATATTTAAAAAATAATTAGAAATTAAAATTAAATTTTTTAAAAAAAAGTTACATTAAAATTGTATGATAACATTCTTTATAAAATATTTCTTTTCTCTTAGAATCATATTTTTTCCGAAACACAGGTAATACTGAATTTAGAATGACTTTAAAATAATAGTAGCCAATTTTAAAAAGTGCTTTAAAAAAAAAATCGTATATTCCTGAATCGTGTCCCGATAGATATGTTGTCAAAAAGAGTCAGATCCTTGAGTTAGCAAATAAGACAGAATTGACTTTTGTTGGTATGTAATATTCCCTTCTTACAACATTGGAAACACAAACAAGTCTCTCCATGTGAGCTCACTTCCTTCTCCTATTATCTCTTTTCGGGCCTCTCAATCTCCCACACTCTCTTTCTCTTTCTCTCACTTCCTTCTCTATTATTTTACTGTTGATGCATGTCCTTTTTAATACACACATTTATATATTTTCGTATAGTATGTATATTACGAAAGATGATCTACACGCATGCCAAAAAGGTCTAGTGTAAAACATTTATGTTTTTCTTATGTGTATTTTGCATATCATTTAGAACATCAAAAGCCTAAGTAATATAGCATCAAAAGGCATCAAAGGACGACAAAATTTGTAATATCCTCAACCTATGTAATACTTGTAAACATGTTGAGCGTTAATTAAGATTCTTGGATCGTGGATTTGATGGAATTAATCATCATATCATATATACATAAATGTATAAGAGCATCTCTAACCCAACTCCAAAACACCAAATTTGGTGTCAAAAACTCTCCAACCCAACTGCAAAATTAACACCAAATTTAATTTTTTGGTGCTTTGTGAACAGTACCGCACCATATTTGGTGTGGTACTGTTCACAAAACACCAAAAAAATATTACTATTTTATTATTACTTTTATATTTTAAAATAAATTTATATGTTGTCTATTAGTATTAATCTTAAGTATTTTGTCCGGATTTGAAAAATTGATTGAGAATCGAACAAAATTAACTCAAAATTAAACCAGAATTTTACTAGTTTTTATACGGGTCCAAAATTTACATATATGAAATATTTAAAACAGATTAAAATCAAGTAAAAAGTATATTTAAAATTTTTTTATTTTATTTTTAATAGTACGAATTTTTAGGTTATAGTTGATATAAAATAAAAATTAGTTTTTAGTTATTTATCAAAATAAAATTAAAATTTTAGTAATAAAGAAATTCTTAAGTTTAGTAATATAATAATATAAAATATTATATTTGATGTGAGATTTGATGTTGTGTTTGAAGATGAAAAAAATTTTGGAACACTAAAACACCAAATTTGGTGTTAAAATAACACCAAATTTAGTGTATGGGTTGGAGTTGCGCTAACATACAAAATACCCACTATGGAAAAGACGTTTACTTATTTAAGGATTTCATTGCAATGATTTGATTGACAAAATTAGATACATAATTCAAACAACTATATTATGTAGGACTACACGGTTAAATAGGACTAAATTACTTGTTTAGGTTATGATAGTTTTTATTTAATGTTAGATTATTAAAATCTTGATAAGTGGTTTTTAGCTTAGTGATATATTGTAAATCTACTAAAGACATGCATATTGCACATTATAGAATTGAATCGTATCGTCTATATTATATAGAAATTTGGCTAATAGACTAATCAGTTTAATCTATCTAAATGGAAAAGAACAAAGTAGACACTATAATTAAGTATGAAAGAAAACAAGTGAATAGTAAAACGTTAAAAAAAGGAATAGATGAATAGACCATTTTCTCGCAATTCGATTGGTCTGCAGGTTTTCATGGTACGAATAGGGAACATTTGCGTTAATTCACAAAGCTCCTTTCTTTCCCTTTTCTCTCATTGTAATTATGAACCTTACCAACTTTTTAATTACCTGGCCCCTTCTTTAAGAAATCTACTTAATTTTCGGAGAGCTATTATAACAACTAGCTTGATTCCGAGATAGTTTGTGGAGCAATAATTAAATCAACAAAATTAATTCATAATTTAACAACTAGTAGAAAGGGATTGAACATTTAATCGTAAAAATCATTCGCTAAATCATCTTAACTATCAATCTAGAATATAATTATATTTTTCACAATATACGTCTTGTTCCAAACTGCCCTTAACGTTCTTTACTTTTTATAAATAACTTCTTTTGTCAACTTATTTTATTTTTCTAATACTAATAAGATCCACAAGGTCTAATCTATAGCTAAATTATTTTTACTAAAGTTTGGGAGATTCAAGCTCACTATCTGGTACTAGAATAAATTAGGGGCAAACCAACTAAACTACATGCTTCTTAGCATTTTTGTAAGCAAAACAAAATCTACTTCGTAAATGAAACTCCTAAATCTCTAATATCATTAACCAAAAAATGATATTGAAGTGCTTGACTAAATAAACATTTATGCGCTTACCATTATCTTTGAAATATTTACTACTATTAAATATTATACTATATAGTAGTACTGTTAATAGTAGTAATATTTATATGTTTGTATTAGAATATATAAATAAAAAAATGTGCTTATTATATACTAGTGTTGTTTAAATGTGAGAAGACAATAATGAGAAATAAACGGCATCAAACAAAAAACATAACGGCGTGATTCGGTGGTGGTGCGGTTTCGTAACAGGCGAGCAAGCAAAAGCCAGTTTGAGACCCACGGCGTGTCCTAGACAGTCGAGCTTCTTTTGGCGCCATCTTAAACGGATCTTCAATCCGACGACTCTTATGCATACCTTCATTTTCCTCTATTATTTATTTTTATGACTTGTAACTCTCTTTTTACACACCACAACCCTAACCATTTTTGTGTTTCATTTTCTCTATATTTAAAAAGACTTTTTTAGTTAGAAATATTGTCCAATTTATAATCCAAATTTTAATTCCTATTTTATGAGATTTTATATCTAAGTTGAGTTGAACTTTGTGGAGATAAACATTAATCATTTGATCAAACTAATAAGTATTCATAGGTTTTATAGATTTTTTTGACCTAACTAAATTATGCAAATTCATTAGTTTACTCGTTTTGATAGGAACTTTTTTTCTTTCCAAAATTTTCTATATGTAGTTATGTATCAAAGATATATTCTTTTTCGTTTTCTTTATCTACATTAGATAGAAGTCATAGAACACGTTTTATAGCATAAACCCTATTTTGTTATATTGTGATTATCTGGATTTGAACTCCCATAAAAAATAGATATAAACTATTTATCAAAGATATTTTTTTTGTGATTTTCTCTATCAATTGGATCGACAAAATATAATACATAACTTAAACTCTTAATCCCAAATAATATTTTATGAGATTATAAAATTTCTTAAAAAATGCTGCAAAAGTTGGAGCATTTCTCATATGCTTGTTTTACTAAAAAGAGTAAAAACTAAAAAATTCAGTCTATAAAAAATCTTTTAATTTAATTAACTTATTATTTCTGTTAAAGATTCATTTAAAAAAGAGTATCAAAGTTGCATGTGTTTTTTGTCTAGGGGTCGGTGGTAAGTTTATTAAAAGCAGACGTACTTGTATATCTAAAGATTAAGTTTTTATGCCTATACTATATAGAAATCTGGCTGATAGGCCAATTAGTTCTAATCGAATATTGAAAAAGAAAAAAACTACGAAAGGTTTTTTACTGTAATATGTGATTGCAACACGGGAAATATACTTGTCTTTTGCTTTTGGCCATACACTAAATGAAATGAAATGAAATAATAAGAAGGGACAAAATAAAATTTTTTGGGACCCAAAAGAAAAGACAGTGGAAAAAAGATTGATTTTGTGAATTCCGGTAACGTGATTTTTGTTACTAAATTTTTTAAAAAGTGGTTACTTAATACAGTTTTATGGAGTGATTCGACGGAAGGATAAAATCAGAACTGTAACCAAACAAAAGATGAACAAGTGTCGGACCTCGAGCAGCCTGTTCATGTCTTCTCATTTCAACTCTTTTATTTGGACTGATTTTTACTAGTACCTTGTAAGAAAACAAATGAGTCTAATAATGGTAAATCTATTTTATTGATTCTAGATAATGTCAATGCCGTATAAACGAATCTTTGTAAAAATAATAAAATAACTTTAATAAAAAATTAGAAGCAGAATACGTGTGAAAGAAGCAAATTCTGAGTCTTCTTAATATATTAATTTTTGTAGAATGTAATGAGAACATTTAAATATGGAAAGCCATGTTTAAATAAAACAAAAGCCCACAACCATTTAGTCGAGTTGACTTGTCCTCAATTAGTTTAGTATCATGTGATGATTTTGAATTTTGCCAATTCTAGTGAAAGCAATTTAGTAATGGACCGAACCTTATCGATCTTATTATTATTAAAAAAAATAAGTAAGATTGATATAAAAAAAACTAAAAAAAGTTTAGGAGAAGTAGTGTTCTTATTAAATGATAAGATATCCATATCTCTAGTTTTTTCTGTTGTAGAATCTGAATCCAAAAACGATCATATGTTTTTTTTTGTCATACATACACAATCATATATTACTTTTCAGTCATGAAATTAAACCGGTCTACTGAGTCACATATTGGATTGGCTTAAGTAGACTAATAATCAACGTTATTGAACCAAAGAAACTATGTTGATCGATTGATGATCATTTACATAAACTATAGATTACAGATTTTACTATATAGTGAAAATAACTGAATTGATTTTTGTTACTCTTAAGACTCTCGTTGTCTCCTTTATTTTAAATTTTTATTTAAGTACGACTGATCTGTTTACTTTTGTCTTTATACTCTTTTTATCTTTTCATAAATCAATTCAAACCTAATAATAAAAGTGACAAATTAAAGCCAAAAACCAAATGGACAAAATGATCTAAAATTATAGTGGGTGGACAGAAGTCCAATACCAATACTCCATTATTTTTTTGCCAGTTTGAAAAAGATAAATATCAATTAATGTTTCCTTTATATTATTATAAAATATTTTCTTGAATCAAAAGTGTCAATATCACTTATCGGTGTCGATTTTTATTTTCTGAAGGGTTTGGTATCTGAGAGCAACTCCAATGGTAATACCATTTTTGGTGTTGAAATTACACCAAATTTGGTGTTTTGGTGTCCTACTTTTTCTTTCAACTCTAACCACAACACCAAATATCACACTAAAAATATAATTCTCTATTATTATATTATTAAATATAAAATTTAACCTTTTAATAATTTGTATAAATACAAATTATTTGTATAACTATTTAATTATTAATTGTAGAAATTTACACTAAATAGATTATAAAAGTATATAAGATACATATGACATATATCATATTAATTTAATTTGTATTCAAAATGTTATGTTTTCAATGTTTTAGTTAAAATTTATTTTTATTTTTAATCTTAATCAAAATTTACCTATGAACTAATATTTTGTACACAATAAAATAATTTTTATTATATAAAAATTTAACTACAATTTATTAATTTTTATAGATTAAGTTAATTTTTTAATATAACTACAATTAAAACTTTACATTAATTATAATTATAGTTTGATATAACTAATTTAAAATTTATATTAATTATAATATTTGGTGTGGATAACATTTAAATTGTATTCATAGATGAAAAACTAAATTTGGTATTATTTAAAATATATAAATAAATGAAAAGAATGAAATAATATTATTTTAAGTTTTAGTGTAATGAATAGTGTTACACCAAATTTTGTGTGTTACTATACCAATTACACCAAATTTGGTATTTTGGTGTCCAATTGGAATGCATTTTACACCAAATTTGGGTTTTTGGTGTCTCATTGGAGTTGTCCAGAGTATCTACTAAACTTGTTCGTATTAAAGAATAGAATAACGACCGTTAACGAATAAAGAAATATCATGAGAAAATGTTGTATTACAAAGTGTTTTATTTTGATTAGTTTGGGAATATATAAACAACATATGAACACTAGGATCTCATTAAGAAAGTAAAAACAAAGTAGTGCAAATATAAAATATTCTTTTGATTTTATATTATGATTCTATAATATTACTTAAGAACTATGACAAATTTAAGAGACCCTAATATAACTTAAGATTGGATTAAAAAAAAGAAAGGATTTTAAGAACCCAATAATTATGTAAAAGAAAAACCCAATTTCCATGTATAATCACAGACCGGACCGGACACAAACTATGGAAAGTTTTAGTTCTTGTTCTTTGGTTGGGTTGTGTTCACATGATACTGCAGCTTGATGTATTCTCGTCACTGAAGTAATCGGAATAGTGGTCACCACCATGGTTATGAGTAGGCGGGTACGGGTATGGATATGGGTATGGATGCGGATAAGGATGTTGTTGATGTGGTTGAGGTGGCATGTAGTTAACAGCCGGTGGTGGTCGAGCATACATCATTGGTTGGAACCTTTCATTACCCATGGCTCGTTGCTGGTTCATAACGGCTGCTAAGTATTGTTGTTGTTGCTGCTGTTGTTGTTGTAAGTAGGGGTTACCCGGCATTGAGTCTTGTCCTCCACCGCCTCCACCGTTGGGGCCTTGGCCTTGGAAATAACCTGGTGGTGCTCCTCCGGGTGGACCTCCACCGTTTGGACCCATTGCCGGTAATCCTTGAACCGCTTGCATATTGTTACCCATTTGACCAGGACCAGGACCCATTGATGGTAAATTACCCATTGGACCACCCATTGGCATACTCATGCCTGGTCCTCCTCCATTGCCGCCAGGTCCCATTTGACGGAAACCCGGTGGGAGTCCTCCACTCATGGGTCCTCCTCCACCGCCGCCAGCACCACCACCACCTCCACCGCCACCACCACCACCACCCTTTTTACCACCATTCGGACCGCCGTTCATTGGACCTCCGCCACCTCCTTTATTACCATTAGGGCCGCCGCCATTATTACCACCACCTCCTCCTCCTTTACCACCGTTCTTGCCTCCGCCTTGGTTTTGATTGCCCACATTACCACCGCCACCACCACCCGGACCTCCTTTCTTACCACCAGGACCTCCACCACCACCACCGGGACCTCCACCGCCACCTCCGGGACCTCCCATTTGAATAGGAAAAGGCATACCTTTGCCTTCCATTTTAGCACCGGCGGGTCCAGGACCACCACCACCACCGTTTTTGTGAGCGTTTAACATCTGTTGAGCGTTAGGCATCATCATGTTAGGCATCATATTATTAGGCATCATCATGTTACCACCAGGTCCACCAGGACCACCACCACCACCCATCATAGGCGGTTTCATCTTATTAGGCGGAGGTTGTGGCTGGTCATCAAACTCATCATCCTCCAAATCATCATCAAACTCGTCATCATCAAACTCATCATCAAATTCATCATCACTGAAATCTTCATCGTCATCATCATCAGGAACATCAAACTTCACAGCCTTCTGATTAGGAGGGTTCTGCGGATTCTTATTCATAGGAGGAAGAGAACCAGGACCAGGACCACCCTTTAACTGTGGAGGAAGCTTCAGATCTTGAAGCCCTTTCATCTGTTGAAGCTGTTGCAGCTGCTGAAGTTGCTGAGGATTCAGCTGCTGCATCTGTTGTGGAGTTAACTGAGGAAGAACCATCTTCGGTGGCCCACCACCACCACCACCGCCTCCCCCACCTCCACCTCCACCTCCACCTCCACCACCACCACCACTACCATTTTTCTGACCTTTGTTATTGTTTCCACCACCACCACCGCCTCCACCGCCACCGCCTTTACCTCCATGGTCAATCTGCATGCCTTTGAACTGATTGGCCAAGTTGGGTTGATTCTGATTGGTGTTTGCTTTAGGAGCTCCCCAAATTTCAGCATGTTTACCAGATTTGATAAGCTTCTTAATAAGAACTGAAGGGTCGACGTTTCCAGATACAGTCACTTTCCCTTGTTCTGCATCAATCTTTGTCGTGAAAACACCTAAATGATCAAAAAAGACTTTGGAGGTTAGTCAAATCTCAAAAGAATAAATAAGACTTTGGTCTGAAAAACAAAAATTCACAAAGTCAAATTTGTTTTTTTGTACCTTCAATTTTCTGTAAGATTTTCTTCACTTTCTGCTTACATCCATCACAATGAATGTTCACTTTAAGAACACAAGTCTACAAAAACAACCAAAAAACAGAGTTAATTCTCACATTACTGTAACAAAATCAACACCAAAAAATGGCAAAAAAGCACAAACCTGGATCTTCATAAACTCTTCTTTACTCATCTTTTCTGAATTTGTGACGAAATTCAAATCTATAGATCTGAGACAACTCCACAGGTTACTGAAACTTTAATCTGCAGAATCAAAAACCCATTAGTAAAGAAACAGAGTAGAGAAGAAAGAAGCAAAAATGAGTTTGAACACATACATTATATGAGAGAAAGAGCTCTGCTTTGTTAATGGGTATTTGCCATGGAAGACAAATATGATAATTAAGAAAGTGAGAAAGCAAAGCAGAGAGACAGAGAGACTTACTTGAATGAAGCAAAGAAGAAGAAGGAAGAGAGTTTCAGAGATTACAGTAAGTTTGGTGAACATTAACTTCTCTACTTGAACAATTTCAGAATGAGAGGAAGAGAAGAGAGATAAAGAGAGATGATACAAAGTTTGCTACTTCGTTTTCTTTTTTGAGAAGCGATTTAATTTATTAGGAGTGAGTGCAGTACTCTTCTTTGGGACTCATTAATTTTTTTAATAATATTTTTGTAATCTTCTTCTTTTTTGCCATAATTATTATTTAATGCCAATATATTTAAAGTAACCCATGAGTATGTTCTAAATGAATATTCTTTTTCAAAAAATTATATGAATATTTATAATTCTATATTTCTAAAGTACAAAATAAAAATTAATTTTGGATAATTTGATTTATGATAGTATGATTTATTAACGTTGGAAAATGGAACTAAGAACACTAGGTGAATATTCATGAAATCCCTAAATATTTATTATAAGAATGTTACTTTTTGTTTATAAATTAATTCATTATTATCAGAATTATTAGATCGGCTTATGTGGCTGAACTTGGCTTAAAAAAAAAATGTTTACCGAAACAAGTTAAACTAAATTCAGATTTTTTGGGTACAAATAGATAGATAAAACTCAAACCATAGATATAATATATATATTTTTTGTTTATCTTTATTCTAATTGGATTGACAAAATCCGGTTCATAGTTAAAGCTCATGTTCTAAAATTCCTTTTTTTTTTCATTCCATTGTATTCGGGAGAAATCAAAACCCGATACCTAAGAATCTGTAAAGTGACTACTACCATTGAATCACCTGTTCTTAGCAGTTCTAATATATTTTCTTAAACCTCGTTTAGCCGAGTTACTCTCAGTCTGGTGGTTAGGATGATCCAGCTAATGACTCAGGGCACCGGGGTTTGATTCTTCCCCACTATACTAGTAGAATTAAAAAGGATTTTAGGATGTGGGCTAGGCTATGGATCCAATTGTTGACAAAAAAAAAAAAAAACTCGTTTAGTTTTTTACTAGCAGTATAAGAATGACGAAATTCGATAACAGAATTACTAGCTGGATCAACTAAAATTGAAAATGTTGACAACTAAATTCAGATTAATTCTTAATTTTTTTATATAAATGGAGCGGTTAATCTAACGTTACAATGTGATGAAAAAAACGTGAAAATGTTCTCTTTTTTATTCCTTCCGTATAAACCGGTCTTAGGAATTTTGCTACATCAAATTTTGGGATTCTTACTTATCACAATAAATTATATTAACTACGAAACCAAATCATTATTAATAGTTATTTTACAACATAATCTGGTGAGAATGCTTTGAAGTGACAGTAGACAATGTTCTCAAAGGGGCTTTATTAGTTGCGATTTTGTAATGAGAATTTTGTGATATTTATGTCATTTTGGTAAATAAAAACATATATAAAAATGAACTTAGTTTTTTAGAGATAGCATTGTCCATATGTCCAAACAAACCACTGGTTGTTTAACGTGTGACATCGGAATCTCTCAAGCTTAATGATTTTGGCATTATGGGCTTTTTTCATCGATTAAGTTCCTCAATTTAAGCTGATTTTGTTTGTGATTCAGAAGCATTCAATGTTGTTTTTGTCTTCTTTCTCTTTATAAAAAGATGAATATGAGTTTTGAAACCGTTCTTAAGTCTGTCTTTATGCAATGCTTTTGCTCTTTCTTTCCTCAAATCCTTCATTGTTCTTTGTTTTCTGGTTAGTATGCGTTTAATTTCTGGATTCTTCTCTTTTTGGACTACCTTTAACTGATATAATCAAAGATTATTGTTGCATTGTGTAGGGATATTTTCTCCATGGATGACTCTTGTCACATTTTTTTCTTATAGAACCAAAATTTCTCGACAAAAAGTATTCTAGAATCGAACTTTTATGGATAATTTGATACACTTTTCAAAGCGATTAAGCTATTTTAGCATTGTTTTCTTATGAAAAATGACTCGGTTTTTTGTCAATCGCTAGCGACAACTAAACGACTAAAATTTTATCGATTGTTAGAGACAACTAAACGACTAAAATTTTATTTGTCGTAATATGTTACAAGTAAAGACAATTACCGCAAACAATGAATTGAGTTAACCGTTGCAACTAGATATTCTAACGGTTTTTATCATTATCGCAACACTTCCCTTTTTCGTTGATATTTTCATTTTTGTCATTTATTTCTAACGACTCTTCAATCATTATATCAATATTTTTCTTCCGCCGATATTTTTATTTTTGTCGTTTATTCTAACGACTCTTCTATTATTATATTGACACTTTTTTCCGCCGATATTTTCACTTTTTGTTGATGCAGCTCACGAGATGATCAAAGATTAGCTGAATCGAAGAAGAATGATTTGCTCTCTCTCAACTCTCAATCTCTCATGAAAATAGGTAAGTCTCTCCGCAAAATTGAAATTGTAACACACGAGTTATAGAGTTCCCTCAATTGAGGTACATCTCTCTTCGTGATTTTTATCTTCCCGGAATCCACTAACTTTTGTCTCTGTTTTTGGTTTGTTACAGGTTTCAGAAGATCAAGCTCGATCAGTCTATGGAAGAAGATGAACCTGGACTTATAAATGTCCAGGTTCATTCACAACAGATCAGAATAGAAGATGGGCCTTAGCCCATTAGCCGAAACTCGGCTTAAAGAAATAACTGGCCCTGCTTCGGTCCATTAACCATCAACCTTTGCTTAATGGGCTCGGGGATTTGGCCCACATATAAATGTAAGAAAAACCCTACAACACTCCACCTTTGTCTGTCATTTGTCCTGAGCAGACCTTAGCCGTTTGAGCTCTCTTCTCTCTTCACTATGTGAGGCTTAAATCTGTAACTCGACGAGTAAATCCACTCCGTACTCATCTCCGGTCAGCTTAACAGCGTAAGTGACACTTGATCTCTTCAGCTCTCTCCTTTCCTGAGTTCTTGAGTTGAAGATGAACAGTTATATCTTGTTCTTTTCTTTTGACGATTTGTGTCTGTTCTCAGAAACTAACCGCCGTTGTTTTTCTTCTGTTAAACAGGTTTACCGATAACAGATAACCGGTCTTTGCATGTCGAAAGACACATGCAAAGACCTTGTCTAAAAAAAATTCAGACCCTTGGGCTTCCACATCTATTGAAGCTTGTCAGTCTTCAACAGATCGAGAGAGACCTTACTTACCCAAGATCCGCAAGGCCTCAAGTCGTCTTCTAGCTCACGATTCAACCATGTTCAGGGATTGTAAATATCCCCTGAACTTCTCACCAGGTAAAACCTTCGTAAACATGTCTGCAGGGTTTATCGAAGTGTGTATTTTGTGTAGCAATACTTGATTCTCTTGTATCACCTCTCGAATGTAGTTGTACTTGACTTTGATGTGCTTAGTTCTCTCACTTGACATTCGATTCTTTGCTAAGTAGATAGCACTTTGTCAATCACTGTAAATTTCCACTGGTCCTTGCTTAAACCCCATTTCCTCTGTGATTCCTTTCAACCAAATTNNNNAACCAAATTGCTTCTCTGCAACTTTCTGATAATGCTATGTATTCTGATTCCATAGTTGATAGTGCTACTACTTATTGTAGTCTAGATCTCCAACTCACTGTATTCCCACCAACTGTGAAAGTATAACCAGTTATTGATTTGCATCTGTCTAAGTCACTGCTAACCAATGTTGTTTTCCCGGTTTTGCCATAAACCTACTAACCATTCTCACTGCATATGCGAGGTCTGGATGTGAACCAACCATGGAGTACATGAGGCTTCTCACAGCACTGGAATTCGGTACGTCTTTCATGTAGTCTTCTTGTTCTTTTTCTTCTTCAGTAGATAATTTCTTCAGTTTGAAATGAGAACCTAAAGGCGTTGAAACTGAATTACTCTCAATCATTCCAAAAACTTTTAAAATCTGATTTATATATGATCCTTGAGATAGAACCAACGTTGAGGTTGTTCTATCTTTGTAGATATCCATGCCTAACATTTTCCTGGCCTTTCCTAAATCATTCATCTCAAACTCTATACTTAGAGTTTTCTTGAGCTTGTTGATCTCATCTAGGTCAACAGCTGTGATTAACATGTCGTCAACATATAGAAGTAGGTAGACCATTTCCCTTAGACAATTTCCTCTGATATAAACACATGGATCGTATTCACTCTGTTTGAAACCTTGTTTCTGAATAAACATGTCAAACCTCTGATTCCATTCTCTTGGACTCTGTTTTAAACCATATAGTGACTTACGAAGTAAACACACCTTATCCTCTTTACCCTTAACCATGTAACCCTCAGGTTGATTTATGTATACTGTCTCTTTTAGAGTCCCATGTAAAAATGCAGTCTTTACATCTAGCTGTTCTAATTCCATGTTGAAATTTGCAACTATAGACAGTAGAATTCTGATAGAGGTATGTTTAACTACTGGTGANAGCTTTGTATCTAGGTTTCTCTACTCCGGGTATTCCTTGCTTCAATTTGAAAATCCATTTTGAACCAATGACTTTCTGTCCTGAAGGCTTATCAACTAGATCCCAAGTCTTATTTCTAACAATAGAATCTATTTCTTCATCTGCTGCTTGTATCCATTTGTCCTTATCTTTCTTCCTCTGAGCTTACTGAAAACTTCTTGGTTCATCCAAGTTAACCTCATCTGCACAAGATAGAGCATAAGCTACCACATCCGCATCACCATACTTTGAAGGAGGCTTAATTTCTCTTCTTTTCCTATCTCTAGCTAAGAGATAATCACTTAGTTGTGAACTGTGACTTGAATCTGTATCCATGTTTGAACAACTCTTGTCTGCTATTTCATTTCCTGATCCTCTTTCTGATTCTATAGCACTATGATCTCCCGTTTCATCATCATCACCTGGAACATATTTTGGACTTGCTCCACCTAATTCTGTAACTTCATCATTCAGAACTCGATCTCCACCATTAGTTGAAGCTTCTTGTTTGTGTATGTTATCTCCCAGAGTCTCTTCAATATCAACTTTGAAAGTTACCTTCTTCTTGTTTTTCTTTTGGATCACTTGATTGTTCACTGAGTCTGTGGTTTTTATACTAGATACATCCTTGTAAAGCTTATCTTCATTGAAGACAACATCTCTGCTTATTACCAGCTTCCTTTCTTCTAGTAACCAGACATGATAACCTTTAGATTCTGATCCATATCCAAGAAACACACCTCTTGTTGCTTTAGGATTTAGCTTGCTTTGAATTGTATGAACGTAGGCTATACAACAAACACTTTCAAATGATTGTATGTAGGTTTCACGTTAGACCACAATTCATCTGGTATTTCAAAGTTAATAGATGCAGAAGGTGACTTATTAATCAAATATACGGCTGTAGTTGCTACTTCTGCCCAGTACTCTTCACTTAGTCCTGAATCTGATAACATACTTCTTACATTTTCCATAATGGTACGATTCATCCTTTCAGATATACCATTCTACTGTGGAGTATAAGCACAAGTTTTGTGTCTCTTAATACCTGATTCCTTGCATAGGTCTTCAAACTGACTGTTACAGTATTCTAAGCCATTATCCGTTCTTAAACACTTTATCCTTTTTCCAGTTTGGTTTTCTACTAGTATTTTCCAGTCCTTGAATGCTTGAAATACTTCACTCTTCTTTCTTAGAAACCTGATCCAGACTTTCTTAGAATAGTCATCTATGAATGTTATGAAGTATTGAGCTCCTG
>OVBA01007453.1:252-14552 GCA_900406435.1 Lepidium aucheri | reverse complement strand
TCGATCGTCCTTCGTCACTTCAAACACCGCGGCTGTGCTATCCCCGCGTTTCTGACATGGCGGAGAGCGCGACTTACTCCCATGTTTTGGACAGTTTTGGACAGGTAGAACGATTTCTGTTGGTTTGTTTACTATTATTGCATACGACAACGTTACTTATTCTTTTGCAGGCTGTAGCAGCTTTCAACCGCTATGTAAGTGTGTGCGAAGCTTGGTTCTCGTCTCCTGTTGCTCATGAACCGAACAAGACGGGTGATACCTTGGCGAGCATGCTAAGCTCTGCTCAAGAAAAAGAGACTAAAAATACGGCTGAGCTTAAGCGCCTCTCAAGTCGTCTTGTTTTGGTGAACAAGAGGATCTCCGAACTTGAAGGCTTATTGCAGCAGGAGCGTCTTGCTCGGGAATCTTCCACGGAGATTGCGGTTACTGCAGCCATAGAAGACTTGTCGTCTAAGCATCGCAACGATCTTTCTCAACTGCAATCTCGTCTTGACAAGAAATACCAAGAGGGGAGAATTGAGGCTGAGGTTTCTGATGTTGGTGCTCGTTTAGACCTTATTGATAAGATAAAGAAGGGAGACCTCAATTTGAAATTAGAGGAAGCTCGCCTTCACGACAAGTTGTCCGGGCTTGAAGTTGACTTAGTCTCTTGGATTATTCCGATTTAATCAGAGAGGACGTCGCTGGCGAGCAAAAACCCTCTTCCTTTGGCCAGAAGAATTGAATGGGGTCAATTCTTTATTGGCGTTTTTCTTCTTTGTTGCTTCTCTTCTTTTTGTTTTGGTTCGTTTCTTTGATTGTATTCGAAACGTTAGCGATGTCTTTCTCGCCTTTTGAGTAATAATTGAATTTTTGCTTCAAGTGTTTTTATCTAAAACATCCTTGGTTTGCTGCTCGCTAGGTGATCAGTCTAGCATCTCGCAGTTTAATCGTTGCTTTGAACGTAATCAAGAGTTTGCTCTTTTGGCAATCTTTGATTTTTTATCTGGTTATCAATGAAGTTATCCTCGCGAGGCTTTGCTCGCTACCGCCTATTCCCGGCATTGTATTCGAAGTTTTGCTCGCGTCTTGCCTTTTTTCTTGGCGAATATATTCGAACCAATTCTTGTTCGTGGTCGGCCGAGCTCTTTCTAGCCCACCTTCTCTTTTCTTTTGGCGGGAATTTCGAGCTGGCACGAGTGGGATGTCGTTTCATATTTCCCACGCGTGCGGCGACAGGTGATATTCCCCCTTAGATGCCTGACACGCGGTGCTCATCTGACGGGTGTTATCCCCACGCGCGAGGTAACTGTTACGTCGTTGCACGCGTGACTCTTCCCGACCATTGGATGTGTTGTGTCTCCACGTGGCGTCCATCCGACGAGGTGACTGGTTAGTGGAGTAATGGGATTAACTACTTCTCTCCCGTCATTTCCGCCATTTTACTTTTATTTCCGAAAAATCTTCTCGAATTCTCTCCCTTTCCTTAGTCTTTTCTCTTTCAATTTCTTCGAAGCAAAATCTTCGGTTCTTCCGATTTCTTCGAAGCGAAAGATACTTCCCAGGTAATTCCCTTTCATTATTCCTCAATCTCCTTATTAAATGGCTAGAGGTTCTGATTCCGAAGACACTGAAACCTTCGAATACGAGAGGGTTCAACCTCTGAGGAGGAAACGCTGACACTCAACGCCGTCCCCGGATTATCTGGTTTTGAGTTCAGATGAGGAGCCTGGAGTCTCTTCCAGTTTTGTGGCTGGGAATCTAGCGTACGCAAAATTGCCGGTGGAGGGAAAAGAAATTTTTGGGCCTCATCCTCCTCCCGTGTTATCTTGGCGGCTCTTGACTCTGTTCGGGCAGCAGAATGGGTTTCCGGAGGTGGTGACCACGTTAGTGCCGCGACCTGGGACGTCACCAGAGCTAGTCCCGCGAGGATACTTGTGCGCGTATCCGATCTACTTCAAAGAGTGCGGACTGCGGTTTCCGATTCCGTACGAGCTGCTCGCGCTACTTGATTCTTTGAATCTCACGGTTTTCCAGTTCTATCCTTCCTTCATCCAGGCAGCCTCGGGGACACTAACTCTCTCAGTGGAGCAAAAGGAGCCCCTGCGAGGACAGTATGTCCCTTACCTGTGGACGGTGAAAACCAAACCATCCGGTAAGGGAACTTTTTCTATGTCGGGAAGGCCTGGTCGTAAGGTAGTCACGGAGCTACCTAACAAAGACCACGGGATGAAGTAGGATCAGTACTTCTTCTTCAAGATCTGTCCCGCAAGCATCGGTCGATTCCTGCCGAGCAGACTCCGAGTCGCTTGGAGCCGCGAGACTGGTCAGGCATCGTGCCCGACTTTTTTAGGTGCTCGTCTGGTGATTGTGCTCGCTAACTGTTGTTCACTGTTTTTGTTTTGCAGGTTTAGGGCAGATAAAGTCCTACGATTGCGTCGAGAAGCTCGCTGAGAGGCTTCGACAACGAGGAGACATCCGGTGGTCGTCCTTTACACCGGCTAGGATTCAAAGTGCCCTTTCGTGTAAGTGGCATTTTTCCCTTTGTTTTTTTTTTTTTATTTAGGGATTCATCGTGGCGAGTCTGATGAAATTTTTTATTTTTTTTTGGTTTCTGTACCTCCGCCTAAGGGTGATTTCTTTCAAGTCACCGTTCCGCCCCCGAAGGCCCGAGGAAAGAAGAAAAGCTCTGCCTCTCCGAATAAGGAGAAAAGGAAGAAGCAAAGAGGCGAGCTGTCCAAAGCCAAATCTTTTGCGAGCATGCCGATCAGGCCTCCTGCTCGCCTTTCACGCGACTTGGCGGCTGGAGTAAGCGAGGAGCAAGTGGTCGCTGCTCCTCCCCCTACTGAGGCTTTGGGGTCAACCGCTCCGAGAACGGAGCTCTCTACTGAGGCATTCCCCGCGAACCCTCCTCTCCGCGAGGTGGAGATGACGGAGCTTAATGCTCCCTCCGCGTCAGGTACTTTACAAATTGAACACTTGGAGTTTTCTATGTATTACATTTATGGATTGCATTTTAACTCATTTGTTATTGCAGATCCTTCCCACGGGCTAGAAGACATGGTCGTGGATCCAGCTGAAGATATGGTTGTGGATCCGCCCACTGAGGCTGAAGGACTTGCACGAGTTGAGGCAGAACCTTCCACTCCCACTGCTCCCGCCTCCACGTGTATGGAAATTGTGGCGGTCGAGCCGACCGGCGCGCAGCATGCCACCGAAGACGAGCGTTCGGTTGATCCAGACAATCGTGATGAAGAGGTTGCCCCTCAAGATCCCACCCGCGAGGCGGCTGGTTCCCGCGAGGAGCAAATCCTTGAAGAGGGTGCTGGAACCAGGCGAGGAGGTCGTCACCCTCGCGATGTGCTGCTTTCGCTGAGGGAAGCAACCGTCCACCTTCCTCTATTTCCGGAGATGATATACAAGGAGGAGGTTGATAATGAGACTAACCACCTATTGCGGGTAACTTCCTAGTCATATAAGTTTACATATCTTAGTTGTTCGTTCCTTAGCTGTTTTAACTTATATCTTTAACATGCTTGTTTTTGTAGTACATCGCCGCTCAGAATAAGACCCTCGCTCGGGCGGAGAGCCATTACAAGAACATCGCGGAGAAGATTTGCACGGATCTTTGCCTAGTAATTGAGCAGACTGTAGAAGTTCATGACACAGAGAAGCGCAAGCTCAAACTGGAGAGGGACGTCGCTCTCGCGAAGTTCTTTGCTTCGGAAGAAGTAGTCCGCGGGCTCTAGAAGGAGAAGATGTTCTCGCTAAAGAGAAAGAGGCTCTTGCTGCTCGACTGGAGGAGATGGAAGAGCGCGCACTGAAGGCAGAGGCGGACTTACGGGATATCGAGCACGCTTTCCTTGAGGAGACCACTGCCCGCATCCTTATGGAGGAGGCGCTCGAAAAAGAGAGAGCTGCCGGTGCGCAAATTCACGCCAACCTCTGAAGGGAGATGAGAGAGATGACCAGTGGCTAGGCTGCACAGAAAAAGGTCCTCAAGGACAAATGGGTCCGAAAGGACAAAGCTGCTAAAGGCGAGCTCAAGGTCAGAGAGGCGATGGCGAACCGATCCTTGCTCGCTCGGGTGGAGAAAGGCGACCTTCAGATTGAGGAGGAGCACGAACTTCTGGATGCTCTGGAGAAGGAGGGCTATACCGAGTATGAGGAGGTTTCTGAGCCGGAGTTTGATTAGGACCTCTAACTTTTGGGCCTGTATAAAACTTTTTTAGTTTAATGTTTAACTTTTGACTTTTTACATCTTTTGTACTTTTATGTTTAACTCTTAACTCTTTAAGCCTTTTGTACTTTAATTTTTAACTCGTTAAACCTTTTGTTTCTTTTATTTAGTGCTTGTATATACGTTTGTAGTTTAGTACTTGTATGTATTACCACATATTTTTGTTTGTTCTTTTTTGATGCTGCACTCAAAAGTTGAGCTGCCTACGTACCCGTTTTAAGGGATCAAACTATTCGTAGTTCGTATAAATACTTCATCATCCTCACGTCTAAGTGTAGAATTTCTTTAAGTTGAAAACATTCCAAGGTCTTTTTTCTGGTTTCTCAGTTTCCAAGTCTGCTATTCTATACACTCCTGGCCGTATTTCCTCAATTACTTTGTAAGGCCCTTCCCACGTCGCTCCTAGTTTTCCGGCGTTAGGTTCTCGCGTGTTTTCGAAGACTTTTCTTAAGACTAGATCGCCGGTCGCGAACCTCATTTGGCATTGCAGTTTTGATAGTTTTGCATTCTGAGGAGTGCCTGGTCGCGGCGTGAGGATGTATTTATAGGCTTTTTAGACTTAGGGTTTCGGGGAATATTCTCTCGAGATTCCCCAAGATTTCCGACGAGCATGGAGAAGGTTGGTTGCTCGCCTAGTCGGCTGCGCTTTTCGTGCTCGCCCCTAAAGATGTTACGCGGCTCGCCTAGTCTCCTGTTCGGCCCATCTTCTCTAATCCATTATTATTGGGTCTCTCAAGATTTTTGGGTCTGGTACCAACAGTGGTTAATTTGCTTCAGAGGTTACGTCCTGGTTCTTCTCAAAACAGACGATAAAGTCATATTTTATGTGTTCTATTCTTTTGACTTATGGACATGTGGAGAATACAGTTTTTATATAAATTGAAATTTGTTATATAAAAAATTGTGTATTAGATAGGGATGAATTATCTTCCACAATAATAATATATATAAAAAGGCTTTATCACCTTCAAAGATTTGTCAAGAATAGCCTACAAGTTGTTCTACGTAAAAAGAAACAACATTTAACCGTGTAGAATCGAAAGTGAAATGAACCAGATTTTAACTGAACCGGAATGAATATGTGAACTAGTTTTAGTAACATGCGAAAGAGCAAACACTTTTGCATATGCATATAAATACGTACATTTGGACACAATGTTAAAACTGTGGACAGACAGATCGTACCATCGACTGTAATTGATCAGTTGGTTTATGACCTAATCATAATATCAATAGCATCGTCCACTTAATAAATAATCTTCAAATTAGAATGACAAATACAATTGATATTTAAATTTGAATAATTTTAGCATATAAGAAAAAGACGTTTGATTCGTGTATCCAAGTCATTTGTGTGCCTCTGTGATTGTTGAAAAGGGCAAAATTTAATCCTTACACGTGGTCTTGTACAAAAGAATATTCATATACAAAACTTTTAAAAAATAAGAACTACTAGAATATACAAAGGCAAAAACTCGACAAAGTAAATAAACCAATGAAGTACAACTCTTAACTCATTCTTTAGTTTCCAATTATGTATAATGTAATTAGCTTTCCTATAGGGTATATGCTATCTAAATACAATTAAAACTAAATGACTTAATCTATATGAACAATGACATTCCACGAGTCATTTCTACAACACTACAACTCTTCTCAATCGTCTTGTTCGAACAGTATCACCAATCATATATAAAACCCTATCAAACACTAGATCATCGGTAGTATTTCATCTCGAGAGGCTTCATCGTGGAGACCATCAAATCATTGTAGCTATATACTAGGCTTCGGGATTGTGTGTTAATACGGCCCTATATTTATGGAAACATCAATCTTTTTACATGTTTTTAATGAATTAATTATAATACTTCATTATCATTTTCATTATTGATTTTTTCATTGTTACCGTCATTAAGTACACCTTCCTCAACACTTTGATGGTTATAAGTAAGCCATCAACATCGTCCGTACCATCACTACCACACTCACCGTCAAGTCTTAATCTAGAACTTTTCTTCTTTGTCAAGCATCATCATGGTTTCTTCTTCTTAATCTGGAACATTTCTTCTTTGCTTTCTTTAAATAGTCGTTAAAAAAATGACGAATCAAAGCAAACTTGGACCAAAAACTTCGTTTAGATTAGGACGTTTCTTCACTTTTTTTAACTTTTATAAATATAATTTTGTTTTGGGTTTTACAATTACAACCAAACTATACCAGTCGATTATCCACGATTCAAGCATTACGCAGGCATCGCTCCCACACACATATAAAAATATACACATATATGAATATTTCTAAGTAGCCATTTGTGATCCATAACTCCAAAAAGATTGGAAGAAGAAGAGTATGAGGAAAGCAGTGAAAATCTGATGGATTAACGAGAAGGTTTTGGAAGCTTTTGTAATAGAAGCTTGAGATAAGAAAAGAGACATGCACTTGAGCTCTACTGAGAAAGAAGTTCGTGAGCCATAAACATCTGGATGATAGATGATTTCTCCTTGACGACATTTAAATTCTCCCAAACTCCAATCCTATATCATATAGCAACATTACAATACAATTGAATGGTAATATAACAAGTAAGAGAGCTTTTTAGCACAAAATAGAGTTAATTTAAAAGGATTAAGTAGTGTTAATTAAAACATACCTCAAGCTGGCGACCAAAAGTGACAAGGATAGTGTCGGGATCAGCATGGAAAGAAAGTGGACCTTTCCCTGAGTTAACACGAAACTCGCAGTTCTTAGCCGGAATGTGAAGGCTAAGTGTGTAATGATTCATTTCATCGGTCTTCTCTTTGGGCAAAGGAGGACTTTGCTCTGTTACATTTTCATGATTATACCTGTAAACACTAAGAACAGATTCTCCTCTTTGTATTCTCTTATCACTTTGTCTCTTTGAGTTCTCTACCATTATTTGCCCTAGTTTTCTCGCTATCACCTCAAGCTTATCAGCTACATTCTCCATTTCTTGGCTGCAATAAATTATAGATTCAATAATTTGATCCAAATTTACTCATCCTTCACTATTTTTTACAATCACAGTGAAAAAGCGCGGCCCATTAAGGGCCCAATACCTGAAGCAGCGATATCTTTCGGGTCCGATATACTCGCGCGCCCATTCCATGCGTTCTTTCCAGGACCGAACCCAAACGATCTCATCTCTGTTTCCGACAACACTCCGATGAAACCCGGTGTCTCTTCCTTCCAAAACTCCGAAAACCCGACCTGATTCTCTCACAAGAGACCTTAGCTCTTCGGTTGATATCCCATGGTAGCTTACACGAAACGCCCCGAACTCCCTGGCCGATCGTACCAACCGATCAACGGAACCTTCTCTCCTCGAAGCTAATAACCGGAAATCAATCTCCGCTGGGATCAAATGACGCGAACCGCACGATTCACCTCCATAATGAGATTCCGGAAGCGTAAGCTCTGGAACCTGAACCGATCTTTCAATGATCTCTGTGAGAATCTCGCTGGCTGCAGAACGAGATCCTTTGGCTCTAGGGATTGGAGAAGGAGGTGGTGGTGGTGGAGTCAATGAAGATACGTTCAATTGGCTCCTCGTTCGCATCAAAGCCATTGGAGAGAAGGATCCCAAGGTTTCGGGCGGTTTCAAATTGTAATCCGCCCCAAGAAAAATAAAATAAAACAGAATTTGTTCAATCAATTGTTAAGGAACTTTTTTTTTTTATTATTGTCAACGTTAGAGGCACAATTCGTCGTGTATAATTTTTCTTTATTTTTGTTTTCTAAAGTAAGTGAGGGTCCATTACTGATTTGAAGGAAGAAAATTAGATATTTGTTATAATGACATGTTGAATCATGAATGAATAATGATGATGATCATGATGATATGGTTTCTATAATTCCATTTCTGCTGTCAAAGATTATTACATGGCAAACGCGCTAAAAGAGAGATAAGAATATTGCCACCTTGACTTTGGGCCAATATATGGGCCGCACTAAATGTTTGAACCGGTCTACATGTCCAGTTTCGGGAAAGGCAATGGGTTTCTCTATCAATCTCATGGATACGATACGATGGCTTTTGGATATTTACGAAGACAAAAGCTTAACATTATTCAGTTCAAAGCAATTAATTGAATTTAGACGAAAAAAAAATAAAAGAAAAGGAATTAATTGAATATTTGACAAATTAATAAACAATATAATTTAGTGGACATAACTCGAAACTGAATTAGAGGAATCGAACCCAAAAAAATACTTAAATAGTCTTAATTCTATATATCGAAAAAAGTATACCCAAACTTAAACGGAAACCAAATCAAAAACCGAATGGGTACCGATATATTTTAATTTAAATTATAGCTTTCTGAGTTTCTTTATTAATAATTTTAAATTTTAAATTTTTATCCATAACGGTTGAGCTACTAGTACTGCTCTCTTTACAACTCCTTATACATCAAAGTTCGAACCCTCTACCTCAGTAGTGGGAGTAAAATTAAAAGTCATTAGGCTAGTTGACAAAAAAAATTAAATTTTTATAAAACAATACACGAACTCATACTTGATCTATACAAAACTAAACCTTATTCAAAAGATAAAAACACCCGAATAATTCTTAAATCAAAACAACCAAAATCAATTTAGATGAACCAAACCTGTAAAATAGCAGAATGAGTCTTAAATCTATGTACTCAGAAAACAAAATTTAGACCCGAACTAAATATCTAACCTAATATTTTTATTAGATTTTTTTTAGTTTTTTCTTCTAGAACTTTATTAATTTTGAATTTTCTTATAACAAGTTATAATGTAATCCATTTTAATCATATTTTTAAGGACAATTTTGAATCATAAGCTAATTCTATGCTATAGTAAATAACACATTAACTAAAAATCCAAAATAAAAATGTTTCCACTTTTATATTAACTTATGAAAAAACCTTAGTTTGAAATTAGTTACATTATATGTCATTATCAATTATTTAAAAAATTAAAAAAACGTTTTTGGTCAAGTGATTAAACATTCAAATATTTTTTTCACTAGAGTTTGATCCTATGAAATCGTACACGGCTCATGTGATATAATTAAAAGCTTGAGGGAGTTTAAACTATAAACTAAATTTATTTGATTTTATTGTTGGCCAAAAAAAAAATTAAATAACTAAATTATTGTTTTTGTCAACCGAGAAACAAAATATTAATCCAAAAGACTACACTGTTTTCATTTTTCAGTATAAGAACATCTTCTACAAAAAAAACACCATTTGTGAAATTCAAGTTTAACATAATGTGTCAATATATATATATATATATAACATGAAACAAAATTTAATATTTGAAATATCTACTATATATGTACTAAAGATATCAAACTATCACATTTCATATAAGTTCACTATACTAAGTATATTTTTTAAAATCATTAACCATATGATAAAACAATTATTATTTTATACTCAAATAATATATTTTATATACATTGGAAACTGTTAAAAAGTTTTTTTTTTCTTTTATAATATGGAGTTTATGTTATATGATGCTATTCTTTTGTTAAAGACAAACAAAGTGGAAACATGTGATTTGGTCAAATATTTCAAAAGACTTTTATATGATATACTTACCTTTTAACGATATTAAAGATAATTGAGCCCCATAAACTACAATATTTCCAACAATACTTAGCTCGAAGTTAACATGAATGATCAAATCTAATAGAAACAAGTCCTTTATAGTGAGTTAATTAGAACCCCAAGCTAGTCGAAGGGCCGTTATATATGTATACAACAAGTGTATATCATTATAGCTATTGGCTCTCTCAGAGTTCCATTTTCATTTCATAGAATAGTATAAAACAGAAAAATATGTACCAACCAAATCTCGTTTTCTTTATATGTTTATTATAAATTTGAGATAAGTGGACCAGCAAATTTAACAAGTGTTTTAATCTACATTTTTAACATACAAAAAAAGAAAAGATAAGTGTGTGCATAATTGAAGTTGAAGAGCATGCATGTGATTATACACTAATTGGTTAGTCATAGCATCTTCCGTACGTTAGCAAGCTTCTCCAATGGTCCCGTTTTTCATTTCTCTTTAAAACTTACTCCATTTGATATCCAACTATACAATGACAAATGTTAATGTAATAACTATCAAATGAGTTACATAAAAAGTTGTAGGAAAAAATATAGATCAATGAGCGGATTTGGACAATACATATATAAATTTATTGATATGGCCTTGATTGGTAAGATTTTGGTTGAGCATAATGTTATTGTAGGAACCAACCATATTTTAAAGGCTATTGAATTCGATTTCTATATCCAAACTAAGTTGTTATTTTATTTACATGAGAATGAAGGATGGAATTATATCCAATGATTCATTAAAAACATAAAATTAGACTAGTCGTTCATTTGACAAAAAAAAAAACTAGTCGTTCATATTGTCTTTTTGTAAAATTAGATTGGTAGTTTTTTTTTGGGTCAAAAAATAACGATTAGATCGACATCAAGACTCGATTCATAGTTTAAGTTTTCCAAATAGAGTAGGATAGATTTGAACACACCACCTCATGCATAGCTAAATCAGGGACAAGTCAACTGAGCCACTTGTTTCTCGACAGATTGGTAATTTAGGACAAACCAAAAACATGTGAACCTACGTTTGGTTTCCGTCAAAAATTCAATTATTATTATTGGGTAAACAAAAAATGAATTTTTATCTCTTTGGTTACTAGAAAACTTGGAGCTGGAGTACGCATCGATGTTGTATGGGATTAGTAGGGTTTGAGCCTAGATCTCCGGTTAATATATATATAAAAAGAAGTTGCTTACTGTTATAAGGTCTGACTTTGGATATGATACTCACATGTAACTAAATTGATACTGTTTGGTCAAACGAAGATGGAGCCAAGTATTAGGGTTTATTAGAAAATTTGGAACCAAACTAGTCATCACGAGTTCCAGATACCCAACTAACCAATATATATATATATATATATAAAATTTATACATTAAAAAGATGTTGCTTGTTGTTGTCTACAAGGGATATATAAAATTACGTAGGTGTTGCACTAGGGAGACATAAGAAGTTTTGTTGACTCCAAAGCTGTCGCTATCAACGAAGATGTAATGAATGTATGAAACAGTTTCTAAACTCTTGTGCATCGTTCTGAGTAGACAATCCGCATCTCCTCTAATGATTTTGTATTTTCATAAATCTTCACTTTATCGAACAAATTTACTTATCTTACGAGTTTTGTAACTAAAATATCTTTACGATGCCACCATCATTTGATTTTGTTTTTTCACAATTTTTTACTTTATCCGAGATATTTTATCTTTATGAAGCGTAAATTGCGACTAGAAACCCTTAATCACCATTATTGACTACTTGTTTTTTTCCATTCAACAATGTGTGTTAATTATGATGTTTATGTATGTTAATTAACTATTAGCAATATGATTTAAATTAATTAAGAAACTTTCTGAACTCTTTGTATTAATAAATTGATGGTTCATTTCTTATTAATAGTTTGGTTGATAAAACTCAAGTGGTTTTTACACTTACACATCTAAAGATCGAACCTCATTACCTACATTATATAGAAACTTAGCAAATAGACCGCCAATTATAGTTTAATGTAAAAGTTGGTTCAGTACTCTATTCATAATTCAAAGTGTCAAACCTTATTATCACCTAGAGTATATCATTCAAATATGTAATATTTAACACCTTAAGGCATTTCTTCATAATTGATTTAATTTTTTTCAATACAAAAAAGGTTAAGTTTTTAAATATTTCAAAAGTATACAATATGGTATATATATGCATATTCTAATGTTATAGAATTTCACAATAATTTAAACAGCCCTTATATTATATAGCTTGCTACAATCATCAGTGACATCATCTTGCATCCATTATCGTTTTGAGTCTACAAGAACACAAAATCTATAGCGTGACAATCATGAGACTTTTACTATGTAGTTCACATTGTCTCATTTTCTTATGCATTGAAACAGGACAACCCTTAAGCGTTTCATAATTTATAGTATATATTAAGATATATAATTCAAGAATAAAACCTTCAAACATGTGAATCATTAATTAATATACACTTCTCAGACTTATATATATCATCTGTATAATTCGTTTATTGATGGGAACTTTTTATCCAACCTTATACGAATGGATATAAATAAGAATTCAGTTCCAAGGTTTCTTTAAAGATGATATACTCAAGTTCCCAAAGCTGTCTACTTTAATATGTACTTGATCTTTGTATAAAAACATAAATTCTCAAAATAATATATCTTGTACTCGATCTTTCTGTCTTTTTCTTCGTTATCCATACAAAATAATTATAATTACCCTGTTGTCTTTTACTTTGATTAATGTTTTAAATTTAATTTATATTATCGTAGAAAGCTTTATCAAATTCTATTTATCTATAACTTCAAATGATAACTTTGAATACTTAATTTCATATATCTTATATATTAAAGCGGGAGACACTTTCATTTCATTTTGACCGTGTTAGAAACTATATGATAATATTAAGTTAAGTTTATAACAACCCTTTAAAAGTAGGCATAAGATTGTTTTGTTACAGATTTTTATATAAAAATTCAAAATTAATAAATATTCTATAGAGAAAATAAAATAAAATCTAAAATTAATTAAAAATATATCGATTACAAATTCGATTTTGATTTGGGTTTGAATTTGGTTTTCCGGAAACATAGATTTAGGACCTATTTTTGGTATTTTGTCGGGTTCAATTTCTCTAATTCGTTATTTTGGTTCTTTTGATCTAAGACTTACTTGGAAATTTTTTTTTTTCGGATATGTTCGGTTCAATATAGGTCGACTTTGGGTTCAGAGGTATTTTTATATAAAAATTCAAAATTAAAAACAACAATAAAAAAAACTCTAAAAAGCTAAAATTTAGTTCTTGATTTGGTTCCGGTTCGTGTTCAGTTTTCCGAGTATATAAATATGGGACCCATCTGGGTATTTTGTCGGTTCGGTTTCTCTAATACATATCAATTTCAATTCAGGTTACGATTCTCTAAAACAGTATCTCAAAAATAATATTCTAAAATATCAATACGGGTCCAACAAAATAAATGAATTAGCTTTAAAAAATAATCAAATCTCGCATTATAACGTGGATATAATCTTAGTATTATTTTTATTTGGAGTTGGATATTGTTTATATATGCATAATTTAAAACCTTAGTATATTTAAATAGTTTTTTTTTGTCAACTTATCTCATTTTCTATAAAAGAGAAAGTAACTAGTTTGAAGGTAGATAATTTACTAAGGAATTCTAAATAATCATCTAATATTTCGGGTTAGAAAATTTGTTTTGTAGTTCACAGTTTTAGAAATCTGAGATAACAAAAATAATTTGAAAAAACTGTAATACGTGGGTTAAAAATTCACTACAACAAAACATTAAATTAGTAACGAAATTTTACAACATTTTAGAGAGGAAAGAATTTATAGATCGATTGCCAACGCCATTACGACAAAAAATGGTTTCGTTGTAACAACGTTATAACTTTACAACAAAATTTTTTGTTATAAAACAGTTGGCAATTTACGACGAAAGTACAACGTATTAACATGTTTGGTAAATTTCGTTGTAAAATCGTCCCTATGTTGCAACGAATTTACAGCGACTTTTATTTACGATGAATGCACAAAATTTTAACATGTGTGATATAAGTCGTTGTAAAAACGTCCCTAATATGCAACGAATTTACAACGAATATTGTTTACAAGGATTTAAAGACGAGTTTAAAAAAATATGTAAACACGTTTTCCACATACAAATGGTTGGTTGTTACAAATTTAATATTCATTGTAAATATGTCTCTAAATAAAAGGTTTCCTTGTAAAGTCATCCCTAAATTGCAACATGGTTACAATGAAATATATTTACAATGATTTAAAGACGACATTTGAAATTAGATATTTGTAGTTAGGTACAAATGTTGTAAATTACTCGTATCTATTTTGGTGTTGCAAAATCATTGGTAAATTTTGCCTATATAAGGTAGATATCTCTTCTCATAAGTCACAACCCAAAACAAC
>OVBA01007452.1:0-14562 GCA_900406435.1 Lepidium aucheri | reverse complement strand
GAGAACAAAATAGCCTCAGAATGCTCCAGTAAAAATAAAATAGCCCATGTGAGATCTAAGGCCCAGAAGGTGGGACCAGTACAAAAAAAAACTCTCTGATATATGTTTTTTTCATCAAAAAAATATATATATTTTAGGGTGATAAAATTTGCTGTAAAGTAAAAAAGAATGAATTGATTTCTAAATTCAAAAAATTTATTGAACAATGAAGTAATAAAATTATTACAAACCTACAAGTTCTCCTACAACTCGAGTTTACCGTACTTTTACTCATAACTTCAAGTTCTCTTTCATGTACACAAGCACTGCCAACAGATCCTCTACCAGATTATAAACGAGTCTAAAATATAAATAAACATGAGTCAAAACGTAAATAATACGAGTCAAAAAAATTTATATGTAAAATTGTAATACATCAAAACTTAAGTAAACAGAAATAAAAAAATATATTTCGTGTACAACAGATATTAGTGATCATTATAATTTATTTTTAATATATCAAATATATAATAAATTTACACATACAAATCAAAACATAAATAAATAAATAAAACAAATAAATATTACTTAACCCGTGCATAGCACGAGACATCATCTAGTTTATAGTAAGACCAAATCACTTCAATGCATCGTTGATAAGTTCTAACTTCTACCTTCTAATATGGCTAGATTTTTCTAGCAAGTAGGTCCCAATTACCACCACTGTTTAAAATAATTTATATATACAAAATTGATAATTTTGACTATTAAGACACAAACAAAAGTCAAATTAGTAATTAAGTAATGGTCCTAAGAAAACAAAAAGAGAGATATTTGCCCTTTAGTAAGTAACAATGAAGAAATAAACATGCCTTCCGCATTTAAGTTGTTTTCGTAAGTCGGCCGTATAAACACAAAGTTCTTCTTCCTTTTTAGCTCACATTTGACCAAAACTCCTTCAATCCAGGCATCATCGTTGACTTTTTCAAACCCATTTCCTCTCTTTTTCCTCTTTTCGATTATATCTCATACTAATACACAATACAAAACCAAAACCCAGAATCCTCTCTGTTCTTGCTGCTCTGAATTGTGATATCAATGGATAATAAACATCATAGTTCAAATTCAAAGCCTAAGAACAAGAACAAGCTTTTAAAGATGCTTCCTAAAGCGATGTCGTTTGGTCATCGAGTTCCACCGTTTAGTCCAGGAAGAGATCTTCATCACAACAACATGACGAGTAACAAAGCTTATTTCTCTGGTCCTATGGTTCCTTTAGTTCCTAACGCAGCTCGAATTAGAAGAAACAAAAACGACGTCGTTTGGGATGAACCTACTTCTCCTAAGGTCTCTTGTATTGGCCAAATCAAGCTTACCAAATCTAAATGCCCCAAGAAGAAATCCAATACTGTTTCCCTTATTCCAAAAGTCCCCAAAACGTCGTCGTCGTCAGATGAAAAAAGTCGTCGTCTTTCAAAAATCAAACGTTTGTTTTCGTTTTCTCCGGCGGCTGGAGGAAGTACATCAAAAAAATCACATCCAACCGCCGTCTCCGCCGCGGAAGAGCAACCAGTTACGGTGGTTTCAACCGCGGCTGTGCCTTCGTTAGGTCAGATGAAGAAATTTGCAAGCAGTCGTGATGCTTTAGGTGGATTTGATTGGACGGTTGAGATGAAAAGAGAAGAAGAATCACCGGCTGATCATCGTCGTGGTTATTATTCAGATGATGAAACAAGAGGTAATTATTACTTAAGATATGATGATGATGACGACGATGAAGATGATATAATAATTCCTTTCTCAGCTCCATTAGAGTTAAAACCAAAGAAAGAAGTTAACTTGTGGAAGAGAAGAACCATGGATCCACCTAAACCACTTCATCTTCATATCTCTTGATTTTAACTTTACACTTTGTTTTCAGATTTTTTTTCTTTCTTTTATTATATATGTAATAAATACTGTAATTTAGAAATGTATAATGATCATCATACAAGAGAATCTAAATTCGTTGTTATGTGTGTATGTTAATTTGTGATGATCATGATCTTTCTCTTCTATGAATAGTCTTTTGTAAATAACTCAATACTATATATCAATTTTGCTTCATCCAAAATAAAAAAATATCTTTCTTAGTACCTTTTTACAATAAAATTTACAAATTATTGTTTTACTTAGTGGACACCGATATTATATAGATAGTTCGTGGAAGGATTCAGAGTTATTCAGATTTGGATTGGTTTTGTTTCGTAGACATGACATCAAAACTCTGTATGGGTGTATTCTTCGCGTATTTAAAATTTTTTTTCTCTCTATTATATTCTCAAAGCTTTAAGTTATATAGCAGATTTTTTAAGACTATTTGCTGCCCAATGACTCAATTATCAATAAATATAATTACTCCCTCCGTTTCATATTAGTTGTCATTCTAGAGTTTGACACACATATTAAGAAAATAAGTGAATGTTCTATTATGCCCTTATTTGATTATTAGAATTCTAAACCATTTAATATTATATTCATTTAATTAGTAGCAAATGAGATAATCTTTATATCAAAAATTACATTGAAAAATGAGAATGATAACTAAAATGAAACAAAAAATTTAGACTAAAATGACAAGTAATATGAAACAGAGTAACTATTGGTTAACGAAAAAAATACAAAATACAATGTTGGTTTTTTTTCCTTGAGTGATATAGCACATGAAAACAACCAATGTCTTTCGTCCACCAAATTGTCTGAATATTTAATGTAATTCATAATCAACAATTAATACATCACATTCAAAAATGAAATTGATGTGTACAATTTATAGAGTCTCATATAAATATCTTCATTGGGTAGGTACAAATAATCAACTACATCTCATTACCTTACCCAATATCTCAAAATCCCTTCAATTTACGTGCCTTTAAAGTAAAAACACAATGCAATATCCAATGAAGAATTACATTTAAAAAGTCATTCATTATTTTTTCTAATGAGATAAAATAAATTAAAGTTTTTTGATACAAATCAATAAGTAACACGAACGCCTGAATACCGAAGAATCTCTCCAATGAGTTCTCCTTTACCAGAACCAACATATCGGCCACAAATCTCACCATTTCTAATGAACACGAAAGTGGGTACTTCAACAACATTCATGTCCTTAAGAAACTCCATGCAACTATCGTTTTCGTCACCATTCATTCTAGCGAACACAACTGTTTCAGACATCGACCGAGACAGTTTCAATACGGTCGGATATACCTTAACACATGGTCCACAATGTTTCAGTCCAACGTCAAGCACGATAAGTTTGCCTCCGGTGCGATTGTCTTCGATCAGTTTCTCTACGTCAGGTCGACCGTGCAGCTGCACAACTGCTGAGTGGTTGTCTCCGTAGTATAGCACGTCTCCCATTAACTGGTCCGGTTCAATACCTGCCCATTGATAAATAATAATTTCATTTATGTCTCTACCTCTAGTTTATTTTTTCATGTCCACAATTGAATCAACGAACCTGATCCATATCTAAACAACATCACATAAAACAAACACAACTTCTAACATCAAACTCGAGTGAAAAATATAGTTAAGGTGGCTCTCAACCACTTGACCAAATATACTTCCTCCTAATATTTTAGCCCAAATATTTTTGTTGTAAACAAGTAGACGGACAAACAATATTTATAACTTAAATCTCTGAACCCTAAACCCTATTATATTTAGATCTACAAAACTTATTCTAATCGAACTTATGTGAAAGAAAAACATTTAACCAATTGAAGTAAATTCTCTTCTTTTTTTTTTTTTTTTTTTCAACACTAGATCAACAAAATCCGATCCATAGCCTAAACCTCATCCCAAAATTCCCTTTTTAAACTACTATAATGCAACGGGTAAAAATTGAATACGGATGTCAAACCATTAGTTGGATCATCCTAACTACAAGACTAAAAGCAACCCGGCAATCAAATTCCTAAATAGACCAATTATGTACTTAATTATATTGATATTGATTTTTCTATTCAAAATTCGTTATGGTCAATGTCACAACATTAACGATATACATCCGAAATGTAAAATCATCGTAAATCGTAATGAATTCATTTACAAGTGAAGCAATCTGCGGTAATCTTAATAGATTATGTTTCTTTTTTTCTTACTTTGAGAGATTTGTTCCAAGAATCAAGGGCCAAACCCTTGAGTAAAGTCAAATATCAATATTATTTTGTCGAGGTAAATATTTCCAGATTAATTAGAGTTTTCTTTTTAAAATTAAAGAAGCAATGTTGAGAAATAGAAAATCACCTTCTTCCTCGTGAATTTTCTCCATGCTCTTATAAAAGCTAAAGTGAGGAACTTTCTCGATCTTTTCTCTCCGACAAAGCTCTCTTGTCTTATCAGATTCATCACCCATGATAAGTAAGAAAACGACATCGTTACAAGTCCTGCTTAGCTCCACCATAAAAGGATATATCTTATTACTCTGATCACTCTTACTCGTAGCAAATTCTGCAACTACAAGCTTGTTCTTTGCATTTTTCAAAGCCTCATCAAATTCCTCTCCACTGTGAATCTTCACTACCTTCTCATCTTTCGCCGGCGGTGTGCCCACTTTTCCCGGAGATGCAGCTCCGGCTTTTACTTTCACGGTGGAGAATACTCTTCTAGGGAGGTTTTTGTACCTGATTAAAGAGTTTGGTTTACGTTCGAAGAATACAAAGGTGGAGGTTGAAGCAACGACGGAGGATGGCCGTGGAACTATGGTGGCGATTGGTTTGGCTAAGAAGTTTGCGACGGTGGCCATCTTTAGAGTGTGTGGATTGGTTAGAGAGATTCGTGAATGGTCTAATGTGGATAGATCTTTTAAAATGGTCCACTCGTCTAAATTGTGTGGATTGTATTCACTATTGATTATAGATTTTTTTTGAAAGGAAAATAAAAGGAATATGTGATGTTTAATTGAAGTTGTTGTCATATAAAAGAAGTGATTGAAATGATTTTGTTTAAGTTATTGCATAAAGACAAATATGTATATTTGAAAATTCCGATAACATTCAAATAAAGACTAATTGAAATCGTTGAATCATTTGAAGATTTTTATTTACGAAAAAATCTATTGTAGTTTCTAATTGGCAAAGTTTGGACATTTTCTCAGCTTTAACCCAAATGTCCATTGACTTCAAAACATTATTACGTGTAGTATTGACGTTGATGTCACGCACGAATATAAGAACATATATCCGTGAGGCTTAGAATCCAATAAAATTGGCCCTATAGCCCATATCTTATCAGTAAAAAGCCCACTATAATTTCGACCCAAACTCGTGATATGGGCAGAGAGAAAAAATTGAAACAAAAAAACCTGAAGTATCAAGAAATAATAATAATAATAATAATAAAATTCTAGCAATACACATAGTTTCTACTAATACTCAACAATAGATTTTACCACAAACGAAACCCAATATTTTAAAAAACTGAGCAATTTAAACCATATTCTATAATGGGATAATGACTCAAATAACCCAAAATTTTAAATTAAATGCAAAACTAACATTTTTTTAAATTTTATTGTAAAACTAATTTATCACGGTAGTGAATTTATTATTTTGCCCTTCATGACTAAACAAAAAAACAGATTCGTAATTACATATATACTCTCTGAGAGTCTACTACTTGGAATACAGATTTCTCTTGAAGTCTACTTTCAAAGTAGACATTAAGAGAAATCTACTATAGAAGTAGACTACTTCTTAATTATTTTTATGATTTTAAATTTAAAAAATAAATAATTATTATTAAATTTTTTGTTAAATAACCTTAAGATAAACAATTATGAAGTGTATAAAAAAATGTCACAAAAATTTAATAAAATAAAATCAACAAAGATCAAACCATATTGTTCTTATACAAACTATGAGTATAGAGTTTAGAGTTTTAACAAGATACGATGGTTCATGTGGATTTGTAGTTTGAGATTTTATAAATTTAAATTTTAACAAAAGAGTGAAAGCTTGAGTAGATTAAGAATGTTAAATCTTTGAAATAAGTATTTATTTTGATCTTGGTGTATTATATAGAATTATTTAATTTACATTTTAGAGTTTAGGATTTAGGGTATAGAATAGACTTTATGATATAAAATTAAAAAAAATTAAATAATTATCAAATGATTAAATTTTTGTTTAAATAACCTTAAGATAAACAATTACGAAGTGTAAAAAATAAAATATCACAAAAATTTGGTAAAATAAAACCAATAAAGATCAAACCATATTGTTCACATACAAACTATGAGTTTAGGGTTTTAACAAGATATAATGGTAATCATGTGTATTTGTAATTTGAAATTTTATAAATTTAAATTTTAACAAAAGAGTGAAAGTTTGAGTTGATTAGGAATGTTAAATCTTTGAAAGACGTTATTATTTTGATTTTAGTGTATTATATAGAACTATTTGGTTTGCATTTTAAGGTTTATGATTTAGAGTATAGAGTAGAGTTCAAGAGAAGTCTATTATAAAAGTAGACTTCTTTTTTACAATAGTATTATTTAAAATGAACAAAATAAATAATTATTATATTATTAAACTTTTGGTTACATAACTTTAAGATAAAAAATTATGAAGTGTAAGAAATAAAATATCACAAAAACTTGGTGAAATAAGACCAGTAAAGATCAAATCACATAGTTCACATATAAACTCTGAGTTTAGGGTTTTGAGTTTTAACAAGATATGTTGGTAATTATGTAGATTAGTAATTTCAGATTTCTAAATGTAAATTTTAACAAAAGAGTGAAAGTTTGAGAAAATTAAGAATATTTAATCTTTAATAAATATATTTTTATTTTGATCTAAGGGTACTATATAAAGTTATTTGATTTGCATTTTAGGGTTTAGCGTTTAAGCTATAAAATAGACTTCATATGAAGTCTACTAAGTGGATTTCAAGTGACATCTACTTTCAAAATAGACATCATGTGAAGTCTACTTTAATAGTAGATTTCAAGAGAAGTCTACCTTCATAATAGACATCATTTGAAGTCTACTATGAAAGTAAACCAATTGGTTTAAACTTTTTTGACCTAACTATAAAAGACTATTTTTACTAGTAGAAGAGAAAACCTAGCCACTTTCTCTCCTCTCCATCATGACTTTCCTCTCCTCTTCTCTCCATTTGTGGTGGTGGCTCTCACCTTCATCTCCGGTGGTGGCGACCATCAACATTTTCCTCTCTAGTGAATCTCTCCTCAATACTCCATTTTTGTTGCCTCTATTCTCCATATTCTTTGGGTGTCTTCTTCTCATTTTTTTTCTTTTTTTTTGCAGATTTTTTGGTACCTCTTTGGCCATCGTCTTCTAGATCTGAGCAACAATCTTCTAGATCCGAGCAACAATTAATCTTCTATATATGAGCAATAATCTTCTAGATCTGACCAATAATGTTCCAAATCTGACCAACAATCATCCAGATCTGACGGTTTATCTTTCTAAATCGTGATTATTTTTGTGTTTTGAGAGTTTTACTGATTTAATTTGAGTGTTTTTTTTCTCTTTGTTTGCCGATTTTTCTCTTTGTTTATAGATTTTTTAATTTTTTGATGCAAGTTTTCAGGTGCGAAGTCTACTTTTCACGTGAAGTCTGCTTGTGAAGTCTACTTTTCATGTGAAGTCTGCTTGTGAAGTCTACTTTTCACGTGAAGTCTGCTTGTGAAGTATACTTATCATGTGAAGTCTTCTCTGTTTTTTTTACATATCTCCATCTTCTTCAGGTGTTTTCTTCTCACTTTTTTTGCAATTTTTGCAGGTTTTTCCGGTGACTCTTTGGCCACCATCTTCTCCAACCGCTAGTAATGTTGTACTCTAAGTATCATACAAAAATCTTCTAGATCCAAGAAATAATCTTCTAGATCTGACCAATAATCTTCTAAATCTGACCAAAATTATCCAGATATGATGGTTTATCTTTCTAAACTCGTGATGTTATTGTTTTTGAGAGTTTTATTAATTTTCTCTTTGTCTGCAGATTCTTCTCTTTGTTTGCAAATTTTTTCTATTTTCTGTTCCATGTTTTTTTCTTATTTTCTATTTTAGGTTTTCACGTGAAGTCTACTTCTCACGTGAAGTCTGCTAGTGAAGTCTACTTCTCACGTAAGTCTACTATTTTTTGTGATTAAAGAAAAGCGTGCAAATTTATAGAGATGTCTACTTTTGTAACCCCAAAATTTGATCAATTGCAAAATTCACCTATGCGATTTTTTGTGTTATCGTTTTTCTTGTTTGGCATAGATAACTAGTGGTCTTTTTATATAAATCAAATGCTAACTACTTTTATAGGAAATCAATTTTTTTTATTATATCTTTGTAATATACTTCAATAATATTGATTGTTAGTCTATTTATGGGTCCTTAGGATCACTCAAAAAGAATATAAAACAAACAACACAAAGCACTGGTTCTTAGATTGTAGAGCAAAAGACATCAAATGATAAGCTAAACCATATTAAGGACTTTGCTTGTCGAGAATCATCATACTGACTTAGGAAAATGTTGAAATCGAAGTTTCCAAGTCTACTTAGCATTTGAGTAGACTTTATGGGAAGTCTACTCACATTCTGTGAAGTTTATGTCAGTAAATAGCAGAATTGTGTCATTACAACAACTAACTGAACTATTACGTGAAAATAAACATATATAAACCACATTAATAACTAGATAAAAGCTAGACATATAATTTATTAATATAAAAACTCCATATGAAGTCTATTATATAACTAGCATACTTTACCTGTATACTTTGTAAACTTCATCTCAAGTCTACTTAGAATGAGCTAACTACCTATGTTATTCCTAAAATTTACACAAAATTAAATATAATATATAACCAAATGAGGCTCGTACAAAAGCAATAAAAGGGTCAAACAAGCATAAGAAAAATGCAAAAAAACATGGTTTAAATGCATTTTTACAAAATGGACGAAGTAGACTTCAAGAAATGAAGTCTGCATTCAAAAAGTATAATTCTCTTGAAGTCTCCTCTAAGAAAAGGTAGACTGCAAATGAAGTCTACTTCAGTACGAGTAGATTTCTTTAGGTTATTATTGCAATTGACTAAATATTGACTTTACGGAGTAGACTTCATTTCAAAATAAAGTTTACTAAAAATGGGATTAGTTTTGCAATTGACCAAATATAGACTTTTTGAGTAGACTTCAAAATAAAGTTTACTATTATAGAGTAGACTTCTACAGAAGTCCACTCGAATTCCCAAGAAAAATACATATTTTAGCAGACTTCTGTTGAAGTCTACTCTAGAGTTGACTAAGTTTGACTTTTATTATGAAATCTGCTCAAGAAGTCTATTAGTCTACTATGAAAGTAGACTTCAACAGAAATCTACTCAAAAAGTAGCGTAGACTTCTCTTGAAGTCTACTTTATATTAATAAATAATGAATATTTTAAATTTAATAAGTAGACTTCAGGTGAAATTTGTGAGAGTCGTAGACTTCTCTTGAAGTCTACTTTTCACTTGAAGTCTACTTATCACGTGAAATCTACTATATTTTGGTCAATATTTGCTATTTTGGTCAATTGCAAAACTAACACTCTTAGAAAAAGTAGAATTTAGTTGACGTATTCAGACATTAAAATAAGTCTACTAAAAAAAGTCAAATTGCTGGTCAATTGCAAGACTAACCCGAATTTAAGTAGACTTCTGTAGAAGTCTGCGAATTTTTTTTTTGTCATCAAAGAAAATTGTGGAGACTTCTAAAGAAGTCTACTCTTGTAACTCAAAAATTTGGTCAATTGCAAAATTCATTTCTGCGTTGACTAGCAGAGTTCAAAAGAAGTCTACTTTTTTCAGTAGACTTATGGTGAAGTCTACTCACTGTATATTTTGAAAATCTTCAAGAACTTAGGTAGATTTGAGTTAACATCATGTTTACCTTTTTTGAATGCTCGGAATGTCGAAGTAAGCCTTGGCTCCAAATAGCACCAAAAATGAAAGATTAAAAATTTCAAGACCTTGAAAACAGAAATTAGTAAGTTTTTTAGATAGAATTGAAGAGAGAATGAGAGATTGTTAGGTTATAATTGGTGAAAAAGTATAATAAGGTGAAAATTGGTTGGTGACATTTAGAGCTTCAATTTAGGTTAGTAATGGTCGGTGAGAGAATTGAAGAAGATGACAATTTTGTAAATATTTGATATTTGAGATCTATTTTAGACTTTTTCATTACGAAGAAAAAAAATTGATGGCAAAATCAAAATTATGAAAAGTAAGGGTAAAATCAGCAAAAAATGTTACAAAAAGGGGTTTCATTTTGCAATTGACCCAAGTCAATGAATCAATTTTGCAACTACCCTTTCTATAATAGAGTCAAGTTTTTAAGAGATTTCAAAATGAAAACTTTGAAAATAAAACTCAAATTGCTGAAATTTCATTCAAAAATTTCTTCAAAAAATTAAGATTTGTATTTATATCCAATAATAATGTTTATCATAGATCAAATGTAATCTTTTAGTATATTTTTTCAATTTAAACCTTGATTTTGAGATTTAGACCATGATTTTTATAATATTTCAATAATCTGAGATTTATTTTGTATTATAATCAGAGTCGGTTCTGAATTTTTGAAGGCTAAAAACGAAAAAATTGGATTATTTCATTTTAATTAAAAAAAAATCCGCTTAACCATTAAAAATGATTCTTTAAAGTCAAAGAGACCGATGGCTAATGGGAAGAAGAAACGTAAATTAGTTTCTTTTTCCTTTTACTTCTTTTCTATTAAAAACGTTTTCAAGTTTAACTGTTTAAATTATAAAATTATTTTGTAAATAAGTTTATTAAATTGTTTCTTTTATTGTTCCAGTTAAATAAAAAAGGAAAAAAAAACTATAGTTGTGATCCGTACACATACCTTAATTAAATTTCCTATTATATATACACCACTAGACTAAAAAAAGTTATTTTGTATTTTAAGTCCGTAAATTTTTCTTATATTTTTGGGATCAGAAGCTGGCGCTTCCCTATCTTCCTCCATATGCCTCACATGATTATAATAAACGTAAAATCAAATCTGTTAAAAATTCGACTATATTGTAAGATATAGTTTAAATTGCTCGGGTTTTAATTTGCGATAAAAAAAGTTTATTGGATATTAATACAAACCATGTTTTTTCCATAGTTTTTTTTTCCTTCAAACTTTTTTAGTCGTGCACAAATTGCACTAATCACGAAAAGTCTAATTAATATATTTTTTATTTGTGAAAAAGTTAATAAAATATCTTTGATTAGTTAAACCAGAGTGCGTGCGACCACGCTGCAGTGTTGCACCCACTACCGCAATGCGACAAAATATAAACCTAAAAAATCTAAAATAACTTTTTTTTTAAGATATCTCATAAAAAATATACTTCGGACAGCTGACAAATCCTACGACCAATCACGAACTACTACAAATCATCACATGCAATTTACCAGAATACCCCTTGATTATTGGAGTACAGTACACGTGCCAATCACCTGTTTACTCGCCGGCGCTATCCTCAGCAGATCTCCACCGTTGATTCAGTTTAGATCAAAGATCTGTTAACAATTCAAACTAAACAGAGACTGTACTTTCTACAAACCTAATAATTGCAGTGGATCTGATTAGGCACTCCGATAGATTATAGAGTAAAACACAAGAAAAAAAAACTAGAACAAATTTTCAGAGAATTATCATCAGTTCAAACAAATCAAATCGACCAAAAACAACAACAAATGAATAGCAAAGTGAAAATTAATTAACACGACATCAAAAAGGGCAAAACGGGAAATTGTAAAAACTGTGAAGATGAAGAAGAAGAAAGTTCTGATTTTCTCATCATCATTTTTCAGAAGCTTTCTCTGGTTTTCTACAGAGAATCATATGCATCGGAGAGAAGATTCCAGTTTCACCACCTCTGCTCAAATAATCAGCAGTCTTAAACAACATCTCATGAACATCAACTGTTCCTTTCGGAGCAATTCCAATTGCTGACAAAATCACAACCACAATATGATTTCTCCAATAAGCAATCCTTCCCATCTTCAACCGGTTCCACCACGGTTTAGCTGGTGGTTTAGCCAAATCTTTCTCATTCACAATCTCAAATCCAACATTCCTCGCTGTCACTGCAATATCAGCATAGCTTCTTAATCCAGGAAGAGCATCTCCTCTCTCAATTCCTTGAATCACTTCTTTATGTTCTTCATCATCATCTCTGTATTTCTCAGTTGTTACCCATTCATAAGAAACATACAAACTTCCTGGTTTCATCACTCTGAAAATCTCTGCATACACTTCTTCAAGCTTAGGAGCATGACACGTTGCTTCAATCGAGTAAGCACCATCAAACGTATTGTCATCAAAAGGCATCTCTAAGAAGTTACCACAAACAACATCACAGAGAGATTCAAGTCCTGCTTTCTTGTTATGAAGCTTGGCTCGTTTCACTTGATACTCATTGATTGTGATTCCAACGACTTTAGCTTTGGAATGAGCTGCAATAGCTCTCATTGGACCACCAACACCACAACCTGCATCAAGGATCTTTTGACCTGGTTTTACATTGATAAGATCAACAGCCATTTCTTCATGAATCCTTGTAGCATCTTTATCTGATTTTCCATCAATATGAGGAGAGAAATGGAAAGATTGACCCCATCCCCATTCATAAATGTCGGTGACAAGGTTGTAGAAAGTATCAACGAAGTCAGGAACTTTCTCTGCGCTTGAGATCTCTTTTGGTTTAAAGAAGAAAGACCAGTACTGATTGTAGTTGTCTTTTACGTTTTCTGCAGCGATTGAGCCACCTGAGAGATCTAAGGCTCGTTTACCTTTGCGTTCAGCTGGTCCTAAGACGCAGACGAACCAGTAGAGAGCACCGGCGACGAGACCGGCGGTGCAGAAGAGTGCCACCGAGTCCATTTGGTTAAGAGAGAGATGGATAGAGAGGAAAAGAAGAAAGAGAGAAACGTTAAGTTTACGACTCTTTAGATATGAGATTAATGGTTTTTATCTAGAAAGATGTATCGTGGGTATATTCACTTTCGAATCTTACAATTAAATACTTGTATTTTGCCAGTAAAATATTTCTGTCTATTTCTAAAGTTAGATGACAGAAACTTATTATGAGTTGCTAAAAGATGTGTTAACTATAAGCTCAATGAACTAAACTGTTATCATGAATGTTTAATTATCATGATTGAGTAAAATTTTCATATTAAAAGAAAAAACAGTTTTCAAAGCTTCTTCAATTGTTAGTGAGTATTATACACTACAAAATACATGGGTATAGAGTTATTTATTAATAAATAACACATTATTTATAACAAATGATTTTATTTTTGCATCTTTTACAATCGTACAAAGCATCACGTATAGTATGATGAAAATAGTTGCATCGATTGTTCAAATTGAACTAACTATTTGAGTCACCACTTTTAGAATCATTTTTATAAGTGACGTAAATAATAGTTACGTCAATTAAAACTGATACAAATAAATAAAATAAAGGACATTATAGGTCTAATTTCTTGTAGTGCAGAATGTGTTAGTGTTTATTTGTGGTTGACAAAAAAGAATGTTGTAAATGTTTACGATAATATATACATTGCCACGTTACATATATACAGTTTTAATGATACCAATAAACAAATTCCGTTCCATAATTCAAATTTGGGAAATTGCAATGAATAATATAAAAAAATTTAGTATTTAAGTGACTGAAAATACTATACTTAGTATATACTATTTTAACAAAAAAAAGACTTTAAAACTCATATTTTGATTCATCTCTCTCATTCTCTCTTCTCTTTCACGACAATATCTTCTTTCTCAATTTTTCACTTTTTTCTTTCTCATTTCATTTCTTTCATTTTCTCTAATTAGAACAAGCAATTTTAACAATAACAATAAACATAATTTCTTTTTCCCTACAGAGGAAGATGCATATTGATTTTCATGATTTTTTTCATGTTTTGGTTGTACACATCAACGAATTGGAAAGTGGAAAAATCATTTTTATACTATTTTCTTCACAAATTTGATTATTTACTAACAGATCTTAAATATATGAAACAAATATTCAAAAGAAAAAATGAAAAAAAAGTTACCAACATCCACTATTGTTGCAGGTCAGCTTAAGGTTTCGTGAAGGAGATGAAGATGGAAGCATTAATTGCAGTTAACTTTATATTTTGCATATTTACAAAGTTTTTGCATTTTCTTATTTATTTTGCACATTTGCGACCAATGGTATTCTCACCAGGCCACTAACTATGACCCGCCCTCTGGAGGCACTCAGGATCCCGTCAATACCATAAATTCACTTCCACCATTTAGTTGCAGATAACTTCATTGAATGCCTCTAACTTGTTATGCATTTATCTTACTTATTTTCACATTTATCTATCCCTTCATTATTCATTCCAGAAAGCTACTACTTATGAGGGTCCCTCTGGAGCACTTTTCATGATGTTTTGCAATTCTTTCTATGTTTTGCACTAATAGCCACCATTGTTGCATGTTAGCTTAAGGTCTCATGAAGGAAATGAAGATG
>OVBA01007451.1:0-14562 GCA_900406435.1 Lepidium aucheri | reverse complement strand
ACTCCCAAAGGAGAATGAAAGCTAACTTTCTTTCTATTGGTGCAGGAAAAAGAGTTATGAGGACAGAACCTTTACAAGATGGAGAGAATGATGCAATTCCAATAACCATATTCGTTGAGAGATAGGATAGCTTTCATGAGAGCATCCAAGTCAGATTTTGATGCAATTCCAATAACCATAACCAAGCCGGATCACTCTTTCCTAACCATGGATCATGGAAGCGTGCAACTAACGAGAGCTATGGAGACTAGCGAGTGGATTTCAGCTCAAATGGAGGTCAATATCACAAGGTACAGCTCAACAAACACTTGGGGCACTCACTTAACCCATATTGAAGATGCCTCGAAGAAGAATCATTTCAAAAGGAGTTCATATGAAGAAGATATTGAAGATACAACTTGGAAGATCTTCAATAGATCCGATGGAGATATACAATCACTTATTAATACGTTACAGATGCTACAAAGCGAATTAAGCCATGAGGTAAATTTTAATGGATTTCTGACTCAACCGGTTAACTCCTACAAGTTGAATCAGCTCATAAGATGCTCGGAGCTAAAAGTTATTGGTTTTAGAAGTTGGACCTTCTGTGCTAAAGCCTTATTCCCGACAATTCCAAATATCAAGCTACACAGCCCAGCTCAGAAACGGACTTCACGCCGAACGACTTGGAGAATAGTTTTGGTCCTTTCATGGTTCCAACAAGCCCAAGAACGCATCAATCCACCATCGGATCCTCCAGATACACGCCCAACAAGAAGAAAATCCGATCTGGTGCTGTTTAAGGAATGTTCGGGATTTTCTTGCTTCAAAGGACTTCAGACTTATGCGTGGCGACTAGGAGACTCTCTAAACCACTAAGAATAATCCATGGAAGTCTCACCATGCTCCAGCACCCACAGGATTAGGCGAATCCTCCCATTTGAAGACTTTCCATGTCCGGCCGATCATCACATCTTTTCCAACGGTTCCAAGATCGACGGCCACCATCACTTGTCCGTTGCACAATTAATTCTTTGATATTTCTTTGATACTTTATGCTCATTACCGTTGCCCCTTTGTTTTGTACGAGCTCTATATAAACTCATATTCTTTCTATTGTATTCACCAAGTTTTAAGTTATAAAAAGAGTGTTTCTTTTCAAGCATNGAGGATTCGAGAGAGGGAGCCGAGATCAGGTCTTGTGAGGAATCCAAGCTTGATTGGACCGAGATTATCAAAGGAATCATCACCCTCCTTTGTGGTTCTAATTGCCTACTTCCGCACAATCTAGTCTACAGCCATTGAGGCTTGTATCATATTTCTTCACCATATCACCAATGGATGATGCCATGGCAGTTCTATCTTCCATAGCTCCATCATTGTTTCTTTGGTGAGAAGAACTTGCTTGAGCTTGTTCTTCTTCTGCATCATAGGCTTGGTTGGCCTTTGCATCTTTGAACTTGGCGGGTTTGAGATGAGGATGAAGCACCCAGCACTTGTCCTTACTGTGACCCAGCTTCTTGCAATGCTCACACATTGGCCTCTTATTGTCATCCTTCTTGTAGAATGCCTTGTTAGCTGTGGGAAGCTCCTTCCTTCCACCGACCAAACCAAGATTTCCTTTCTCCTTTTGGATTTTAGCACACGCCTCATCCATAGTGGGAAACTTATCTGCCCTTAGGATGTGCTTGATGAGGTCATTGTAAATAGGAGTAAGACCTGCAAGCAATCCAAACACCTTGTCTTGTTCTCTTCTTTCACTGAGAGTCACAAGTTCCGTGGTGATTGGTTGCAAGATGTCAAGCTCCGCCCAAAGTGCTGCCCTTTTGCCATAGAAGTCATTGAACTCCATGTCTTCTTTGTTAAGGTTCCATAGCTCTTTCTTGATTTCAAAAACCCAAGTAGTGTCGGTGATGTTTCCAAACACTTTCTGCAAAGTATCCCACAACTCTTTTGCGGTATCACAGAATGGGTAAGAGGCTTGAATGTGTGACTCAAGAGAGGAAGTGAGAATCGCCAAGACCATTTGGTCTTCTCTGTACGATTTCCCATCTTCAACAAGTGCAGTTGACTTGCTTCCTTCAGCCTTTTCGTCTTGTGGAGGAGGAGGAGATACCACATGGCTCCACAAGCCTCGGCTACATATGACCGTTTTTGCAGATCTTGACCACAAAACATAGTTGGGTCCTTTAAGGACCACAGGAATCGCCATTGTTTTAGGATCCATAGAGAATTTCTAGAGAGAAAGTATAAGAAGGACTTGAGACAAAGATTAGAGAGGATTTGAAGATTTAGAGTAAGCTAGCGGAAATGAGAGATTTTAGGAGACAAAATCAGAGAATAATGGAGACTAAGAAATGTAAAGACTATAGAATCGGAGTTTAGAGAATAAGAATCATGAACAGGAGCTTATTGCTCTGATACCATGTTCGAATTTGAGATTAAAGAAGAGATATTGGTGAAAATCTGAACACATTTATGCAGAGTTTTGCGGAAAGGAGAGAGAGAGAGAGAGACAGAGAGAAAGAGAGAGAGAGAGAGAGAGAGAGAGAGAGAAGAGAGAGATGATTAACTGATTTAATTGATGGATATTCTGTGTTACAATATGAGGAAGGTGATCTATTTATAGACGAGAGAAAATAATATAAAAACAGCTACAAAAGGACAGAGAGGAGCGTGTGCTTGGGAGTATCAAAAGGAGAAAGTGACCCATCCATACACTCCTCGGTCTTGGCAAAAAGAGGAGTCACATGTGGTTGTCTTCCCTCCAACGGTCGGATTTTCAAACAGAAGGGGGATGATTTCAACGGTCGGATTCTCTTCAAACACTCCTCTGTGTGAACTAACTAGACATATATGTAAACCTGGGGTTTAATAATTCCCGGGTGTACATATTTTATCCAAAACTCACAAAAATCTTTTCTTTATTGTAGATGCTTAGAACCTTCCTTTGATCATGTTCGATATTGTGCAAAGTTAGTACAAACTCCATAAAATCGTTGATAATTTCCGGGTGTGCAAACTTTGAACAAACCCCACAAAATCCCTGATTGAGTCTTGATCAATACTCCATTGTCCCGACTTCATCTTTGACTGCATCCATCCATACTTGTTCCTTCTTGGCCTCTTCGTATGTTTGTGGTATAAAGTCTTGATCAATCTTGTTGATAAATACTTGGTGCTCTTGCGGATAGTTTGCAAATGAGCATACTCCTTGGGTCGGATGAGCAACAGCTTGGTTGTTGTAGTAGACCCGAGTGTTGATCCAATTTGATGGGTCTTTTCGAATCCTTGTACTTCTTCTTAGAGGTGGTGGAGAGGTATCTTGATTGACTTCATGATTCAGAGTTGACTCTTGTTGATGATCTCTACTTGAATTGCCTTCTGGTTCATGTTATTAGTCAAGTACCTCATCCGGTCACACCCACACACATCCAAGAGACCGGATGACCTATCCAAGAAGAAATTATGCGGCTGTCCGTACAGTCCGTACATGTCCATACAGGTGTGTGTGGGGAATATCCGTACAACTAACAAGGCCTCATGATTATGTTAAGGCTGCATCAGCCCAATAATCAATAGTCAGAGGCCCATCATTGGACATGGCCGTTGGAGGATACAATTTGAATGATCACAAGAAGACAAAATCTTATCCTCAAGGTGACCGTTGTAGAAAAGTGGCTTTAGTTTTATGGACCACAAGCCACGTGGTGCCCTATATTCTAGGTTTAATGTATCTGGTCATTTCTCCTTTTTTGTAGCCGTTGTAACCTAGGCTATATATAGCTATCTGATGTAACCTAGCCGACTTATGGAATGAAAAACAGATCTTCTTCCATTTTCTCTCTATTCTCTCCGATCTCTCTCTATTCTCTCTGATAATTCTCTTAATCACGTTTCCGCATACTTTCTATCATGGTATCAAAGCCAGTTTGGCTTTGAACCTGGCTCAATTCTAATCTCGTTCTCCACTCTCATCTCTTGACACGAGTCTCCTAGGATCTGAGCTTGAAGAAGGATTGATCGATTTTGCGTTGGCTTGAGAGTTGATGAGTTATAACATGTGACAGATGAAGGATATGGTGCAGAACCTGAATGATAAAGAATGGAACAGATAAATGTCGAGTCTGATGAGATATTACACACACAAAAGAACTCTAAGATCTCTAGATATTACACTCTAGTAATCAGTAACTAAGGATACAACACACCTTAGAAGAATTCAAGAGATTAAACCCTCAAAAACATTTTGTATTTTAGAATGATGACGGAATGAGTTTTACAGAGTAAAACATAGGGTATAAATAACAAAAGCCACACGAAAATTAGGGTTTCTTTAGGGTAAAATCATGGGCTTAAAATATTAGCCTAATGGGCCTAAGGAATGCGTAAACCTTTCAGCCTCATTAAAAACCTTAGTGTTAAAACCTATTGGGATAGAACACATTTAAGGGAAAAAGAGTGCTGAATGGTTTACACGCCCATTAGCTAACCTTCTTGAGTGCTCAGTGTAAGCATCAAGGTATGCTGTTCTGGAGATTCGGATGTGTGCATCTTGGTGAGCATTCCTTCAATAGCTTGGTTCAGCAACTTCCTTCTCGCTCTAGTCATTGGTCCACTCGGTATTGCTACTTCCAATTCAGCTTCATCTTCATGCTTATCCGAGTCTCCATTGTTGTGTTCTCCATGTTGGGGAGTTGAGCTGTCCATGATCGCATCATCTTTCTAAACCCATCTCTTCATCCACTCCAATCTTCTGTCAAATCTGTCCTTACCACATCCGCCATTGTCATCCGTACAGATTTTGGTTAAAGTTTTGAACTTTGACCATTTCCAAGCAGAAAGATTCCTTCTTTCTCTTCGAAACATCTCTGAAACCTCTTCTCGGGCACTTAGGTGAAGAAAGTCGAAGCTTTTCTCAAGATCTAAGCAAAAGGTCACATCTGTCCGTACCACATCCGCCATTTTCATTCGTACAAATTCTGGTTAAAGCTTTGAACTTTGACCATTTCCACGAAGGAAAGTTTGTGGAAGTTTAATCGGAGAGAAAGAGATCGAAGAGAGAGAGAGATCGAAGAGAAAGAGATCGGAAAGAGAGAGAACAGAGAAAATGGGAAAGGATTTCTTATTCCATATGCGGCTAGGTTACATCAGTAGGCTATTTATAGCCTAGGTTACAACGGCTACAACAAAGATAAAATGACCAGATACATTGAATCTAGAGGATAAGGCACTAGGTGGCCATGTGGTCCATCTTGTGGTATATAAAGTTAAAGCAGCTTTCTGCAACGGTAACCTTCCAGATAAGGTTTTTTCTTCTTGTTTTGATTCAATTTTTATCCTTCCAACGATCATCTTCAATGATGGGCCTCTAATTCCTATTATTGGGCTGATGCAACCTTAACATCATTATGCAGCCTTGTCAGTAGTACGGACATACCGCATACACACCTGAACGGATATGTATGGACTGTACGGACAGCCGCATAATTTCTTCTTGGATAGGTCATCTGGTCTCTTGGATGGGTGTGGGTGTGACCGGATGAGGTACTTGACTAATACTCCCCCTCAAACTAAGCCGTAAGGATGAAGGCTTAGTTTGGAAAACCCGAATGCTACACCTCATTAAAAACCTCAACAAGGATGTTGTGTCGGTGCTTGCATGTGTTGGCTCACCTGATTCATGGCAAAGCAGAGATCAGGTCAAGAAATAGTCAAGTAAATAAGCTTACCAACGAGTCTTCTATAGCGTTGAATGTCCTCTAACAGTTCGTCATTCTTCACCCCCTTTCGATTGACCTTGTAGGCGTCTTCAATTGGGGTCTTGGCTGCTTTGCATCCTATCATACCTGTTTCACAAAGTAGATCAAGGGTGTACTTTCATTGAGACAGAAATAAGCCGTCGTTGGTGCGGTAGATTTTNTTGGTGCGGCAGATTTCAATTCCCAAGAAATACGTTAGTGCTCCAAGATCTTTAATAGCAAAAACAGATTGAAGATAGGATTTGGTGGCCTTTATACCTTCCTTATCATCCCCGGAGATGATAAGGTCATCAACATAGATGAGAACCACCACAATACCTTTCGAACTCTTCATAGTGAATAGAGTGTGATCTGCCTCAGATTTCTCAAACCCTCTATCCCGAAGAGTGAAGCTCAACTTATGGTACCACGCTCTTGGGGATTGCTTTAGGCCGTAAATTGCCTTCCTTAGCCTTAACACCTTTCCTGGAGTGATTCTTGATTCAAGACCAGGTGGAGGAGTCATATATACTTCTTCTTCAAGCTCTCCTTGAAGAAACGCATTCTTGACATCCATCTGCCACAAGTCCCAAGATAGGTTAGTAGCTAAAGAAAGGACAACTCTTACCGTGTGAAGCTTTGAAACCAGAGCAAAGGTGTCCGCGTAATCTACTCCATATGTTTGAGTGTATCCGCGAGCCACAAGTCTTGCCTTGTACCGCTCAATGTCACCATTTCTTTTGTATTTGATGGTGAATATCCATTTGGATGTGACAGCCTTCTTTCCTGGTGGAAGATCTGCCTCCTCCCAAGTATGGTTATTCCTCATCGCATTTGTTTCATCCGTGATCGCATCTAGCTCAATTTTGCCAAGAAAAGCATGAAACTTATACGGTAAAAGGTCAAACAAAAATACCCTTTGAACCGGATGCTCAATGGCTTGAGCATTGTAGTAAACTCGAGTGTTCTTCCAGTTTGACGGGTCTTTACGAATTCTAGTACTCTGCCTAAGTAGTGGATCTGTCCGTTAGGTGTTGAGACTTCCATGGGACTAGATTTTGTGTCACAGGTAGATGCTTGGACCAGATCACATACTTGTTATTCAGTTTGTGCGTTTGGATCGCATTCTTGTTGCTTTTCCGAATAGCTTTGAGTGCTTGCATCCTGACTGTTTGCTGGATCACCGGGTAAATCCGGAGTGTAATGTTCAGGTTGATTAGTGTTATCAGGATGTGCTTCAGTTTGCGGTACGATCGGTGATCCAGCGTTTGACTTGTCTGTATGTGATCTTGAAGGGTCGGAAGTTCTCGATCCTGGAGCCTGATTCCGCTGGTCATTTGCTTCGGTGTGGACGCCTAGGTGGTCAAGGAGAAACTTAAGGCTTGCGGCCCGATCTAGAGATGGCTCGGACAATTCTTCCAGCTCACTCCAATTTTGTTCTCCAAAGTACCCTTTTTCTTCAAAGAATTTGACGTCTTGAGACACATAGACCAGCCTTGTTTCCGGATCAAAGCATTTGTACCCCTTTTGAGTCGAAGAGTATCCTCAAACATACATTTCCGACTCCTTGCTTCCAACTTGTTCCTTAGCCCTCCGGGAACTAAAACAAAACACACACAACCAAACACTCGTAAGTGATTTAGGGGAGGTTTGGTTTTGTTTAATACCTCAAACGGAGATGCATTCTTAAGGACTTTGGTTGGTGTTCGATTGATTAAGTAACATGCGGTCATCACTGCATCTCCCCAAAACCTTTTGGGAACGTTCATATGAAACATCATGGACCGAGTTACTTCCATCAAATGTCGGTTTTTCCTTTCCGCAACTCCATTTTTCTTAGGATTATATGGACAACTCGTTTGGTGTATTATTCCTTGTTTTGTCATGTGGTCTTGGAACATTTTTCCCATATTTTCTCCTCCATTATCGGTTCTTAGTACCTTCATTTTAACATTGCAATGGTTAGTTATGTAACTTTCAATGTTCTTGAATGGATCAAAGACCCTATCTTTAGATAGCATCAAGGTTATCCATGTATATTTAGATTTCTCATCGATGAAAGTTACGAAATATTTGTGATTCTCCATAGAAGAACAAGGTGAAGTCCAAACATCGGAATGCACAAGATCAAAACAATATTCATAAAGAGTAGATGAAGGAGGATAAACATATTTGCAATGTTTGCCTAAAACACAAACTTCACAATCGAAATTGTCTACAGAAACATTAGGCAACATAAGTTCCAAAGCACGAGAGTGAGAGTGGCTAAGCCTAGCATGCCAAACAAAACTATTCAAACTACCAACAGCCGAGTTTGAACATATAGCATCACTACAACTAAAAAGAGATAAGAGGTTGCGGTCTTCAAGAACATAGTGTCCATCCTTGATAGTTCCTTTCCCAAGCAAGCTTCCGGTTTCAATATCCTGATACTCAACATCATTAGGACCAAATCTGACATAACAATTAAGATCCACAATAGCTTTCCTAACCGTGACAAGATTAGAGGTGAATTCGGGTAAATGAAAAGCCTTTGACTTCTTATCAAAGAGATCTAGATTCCCTACACCACTAACCTATACCTTAGCACCATTAGCTATAGACACACTTCCTACAGCAGGTTTTATATTTCTAATTAACCTAGAGTTGATTATCATATGATGAGACGCTCCTGAATCAACAATAACCGGCTTACAAGGTTTATGAGTATAGAAACTGGTACCAGAATCCTTAAGTGACTTAAGGGTGTTGATCAAAGCCTCTAGGTCAGCCCTTTTGAGAGTTTCTCCTTGGAAAGAAGAAGAGGCGGCTGTGAGAATCTCGAATTTCCTTGGTGTCTCAGATGGAGTAGCGATTGAGTCTTCCGGGACTTCTTGAGCAATGTTCCCTTTTGGTTCCTTGAACTTTGCAGGCTTGAGAAGCTCACAAACAAGCTTCTCGCGATCCTCAGCTTTGCTGCCTTCAAACCTTCCGTTGTTAGTTGTGAGAAGACCCAAGTTAAACCAATAGAACCTTGTTCTTTCTGGATCATTGCACAATTCTGGTCAAGTGTTGGAAGCTTGCTTTCGCGGAGGATCGACTTCACAAGATCGTGGAAGGCGGGATTGATGTTAATCAGAAGTTCGAACATCTTATCTTGTTCATTCCTTTCACGGATCTCCGATCCATGGTAGTTGGCCTTAGCATATCCATCTCTGCCCAAAGAGATCGGTATTCTGCAAAGAACTCACTGAACTCCATTTCATCATGCATGAGGTTGATGAGAGCTTTCTTCACTTCAAAGACTCGAGTGAGATTTGAGACGTTTCCGTACACATTCTTAAGTGTGTCCCAAAGCTCCTTTGCGGTGTCACAGTAAGCGTATCCTTCAAGGATGTACGGATCCAGAGAGTTTCGGATGATAGCAAGGACAACTTGGTCCATTTGGAACCATTCCTCTTCTTCTTCAAGGACTTCCCCGGAATCATCTTCTTCTTCGCTTGAAGGGTCATACTTGACCGGTTCGTTCTTCACAACGTGATTCCAGTACCCTTTTTGGCTACAGAGAGTCGTCTTGACTGTACAAGCCCGGAGAAGGTAATTGATACCCTTGAGAATCACTGGAACATGGATCTGTTTGTTGGTCTCCATTTGTACGGATGAAAACTTGAGAAAGTTGCGGACTTTGGCTTGATTCTTGAGAAAGGCTTCGACTTTCTTCTCTCAAGGGTCCGAAAGAGGGGTTTTGAGAAGTTTCAAGTGGAAATATCGGATCTTTTTGCTTGAAAACTGTTAAAGTTCCAAGCTTTAACCAGGGGCAACAATGGCGGATTTTATACAGACAGATCTGAGGCAGATGAACAGATCTTGATTCTTGAGAAAGGCTTCGACTTTCTTCTTTCAAGTGTCTGAAAGAGGGGTTTTGAGAAGTCTCAAGTGGAAAGATCGGATCTTTTTGCTTGAAAATGGTTAAAGTTCCAAGCTTTAACAGAGAGCAACAATGGCGGACTTTGTAACGACAGATCTGAGGCGGATGAACAGATCTGAGGCAAACGGAGAATAGAAGTGAGCCAGGATTAAAGCCAACCTGGCTCTGATACCACGAAGGAAAGTTTGCGGAAGTTTAATCGGAGAGAGAGAGATCGGAGAGAGAGAGATCAGAGAGAAAGAGATCGGAGAGAGAGTGATCAGAGAAAAAGAGATCGGAGAGAGAGAGAGAACAGAGAAAGTGGAAAAGGATTTCTTATTCCATATGCGGCTAGGTTACATCAGTGCTATTTATAGCCTAGGTTACGACGGCTACAACAAAGATAAAATGACCAGATACATTGAATCTAGAGGATAAGGCACCACGTGGCCATGTGGTCCATCTTGTGGTCCATGAAGTTAAAGAACCTTTTCGCAGCGGTAACCTTGCAGATAAAGTTTTGTTTTCTTGTGCTGATTCAACTTTTGTCCTTCCAACGGTCATCTTCAATGATGGGCCTCTGATTCCTATTATTGGGCTAATGCAACCTTAACATCATTATGCGGCCTTGTCAATAGTACGGACATACTGCACACACACCTGTACGGATATGTACAAACTGTACGAACAGCCGCATAATATCTTCTTGGATAGGTCATCTGGTCTCTTGGATGGGTGTGGGTGGGACCAGATGAGGTACTTGACTAATATTTCAAGCAGAAAGCTTCCTCCTTTCTCTTCGAAACATCTCACACACCTCCTCTCGGGCCCTTGGGTGAAGAAAGTCGAAGCCTTTCTCAAGATCTAAGCACAAGTCCGCAACTTTATCAAGTTTCTATCCGTACAAATGGAGACCAACAAATGGATAACGGTGATTCTCAAGGGTATCAACTATCTTCTTTGGGCTCGGACTGTCAAGACCACTCTCTGCTGCCACAAAGGATACTAGACCCACGTTGTGACGAACATACCGGTCAAGTATGACCCTTCAAGCGTCGAAGAAAAGGAAGCCGGAGAAGTCCTTAAAGAAGAGGACGAATGGTTCCAAATGGACCAAATCGTTCTGTCTGTCATCCATAACTCCTTGGATCCATACATTCTTGAAGGCTATGCCTACTGTGATACTGCCAAAGAGCTTTGGGACACGCTTAAGAACGTGTACAGAAATGTCTCAAACCTCACTCGGGTATTTGAAGTAAAGAAAGCTCTCATCAATCTGATGCAAGAGGAGATGGACTTCAACGAGTTCTTTGCAAACTATCGGTCTCTTTGGGCAGAAATGAACATACTGAGACCAACAACCGTGGATCCAAGGGAGATCCGGGAAAGAAACAAACAAGACAAGGTGTTCGGGCTTCTCCTCAACATCAATCCAGCATTCAACGCCCTTGTGAAGTCAATCCTCCGAGAAAACAAGCTCCCAACCCTTGAGCAGACCTGTGCGATGATTAAGAATGAACAAGGGTCTATAGGCTTGATGGGAGGAAGAGGAAACGTGGGTCTCCTTACAGCTAACAAGGGAAGGTTTAAAGGTAACAAAGTGGAGGACCACAAGAAGCTGGTTTGTGAACATTGAAAGAAGAAGGGTCCTATCAAGGAGAAGTGTTGGCTTCTCCATCCTCATCTCAAGCCAACAAAGTTCAAGGAACCAAAGGGAAACATAGCACAAGAAGATCCAGAGTATTCAGCCTCTACTCCATTCGAGACACCATGTAAATCTGAGAATCTCACGGCAGCCTCATTTTCCTTCCAAGGAGAGACAATCAAAAAGGCTGACCTTGAGGCACTGATTAACTCACTTAAGGCTCTAAAGGATTCCGGTACCACTTTCTACTCTCATGCTTCTAGTCAGCCGGTTATTGTTGATTCAGGAGAGTCTCATCATATGAGAAGCGGCTCTAGGCTAATTACCAATGTAAAACCCGCTGTAGGTAGTGTGACAATAGCTAATGGGGCTAAGGTATCGGTTAGTGGTGTAGGGAATCTAGATCTCTTTTATAAGAAATGAAAGGCATTTCTTTTACCAGAACTCACCTCTAATCTTGTCTCGGTTAGGAAAGCAACTGTGGATCTTAACTGCTATGAGAGATTTGGCCTTGATGATATTGAGTTTCAGGATATTGAGACCGGAAGCTTGCTTGGAAGATGAACTATCAAGGATGGACTCTATGTTCTTGAAGACCTAAACCTTTTATCCCATTTTAGTTGTAGTGATGTTTTAAGTTCAAACTCAGCTGTTGGTAGCTTGAGTAGTTTTGTTTGGCATGCTAGGCTTGGCCACCCTCACTCTCGTGGTTTGGAACCTATGTTGCCTAACGTTTTTGTAGACAATTTTGATTGTGAAGCTTGTGTTTTAGGCAAACATTGCAAATCCATTTATCCACCTTCATCTACTCTTTATGAACAATGTTTTGATCTTGTGCATTGCGATGTTTGGACTTCACCTTGTTCATCTAGAGATAATCACAAATATTTCGTTACTTTCATTGATGAGAAATCTAAATACACATGGATAACCTTGATGCCATCTAAAAATAGAGTCTTTGATGCATTCAAGAACTTTGAAAGTTATATAACTAATCATTTCAATGTTAAAATGAAGGTACTAAGAACCGATAAGGGGGGGGGGAGTATATGGGCAAGGCATTCCAAGACCACTTGACAAAACAAGGGATACCACATCAAACGAGTTGTCCCTATAATCCACCGCAAAATGGGGTTCCGGAAAGAAAGAACCGGCATCTGATGGAAGTCACCCGGTCCATAATGTTCCACATGCAAGTTCCCAAAAGGTTTTGGGGAGATGCGGTAATAACCGTTTGAGGTACTAAACAAAACCAAACCTTCCTTAAGTTACGTACGAGTGTTTGTCTGTGTGTGTTTTGTTATTAGTGCCCGGAGAACTTAGGAATAAGTTGGAAGCAAGAAGCCGGGAGTGTAATTCATTGGATACTTGTCTACACAAAAGGGGTACAAATGCATTGATCCAGAAACAAGGCGGGTCTATATGTCTCAAGATGTCAAGTTCTTCTAAGATAAAGGTTACTTAGAAGAGCTGTCATAACCATCTCTAGATCGGGCCGCAAGCCTAAAGTTCCTCCTTGACCACCTTGGCGTCCAGACCAAAGAAAATGACCAGCGGAATCAGGTCCCAGGATCGAGTGCTTCCGACCCTTCAAGATCACCAAGATGTACAACAGATCTCACCAAGATACATACCGGATTGCCAAGTGCACCACAAACCATAGAGCAGTTGGACAGTACTGATCAGACTAAGGATAGAACTCCTGATCGGACATCTAGTGTTTCAACCAACAGTCCAAATGAGCAAACACAATACGATCCGGAGAGACAACATGGATGCAATCCAACTGTGGAAACCGATCAACAAGTGTGTGAACCGGTCCAAGCATCCACCCGTGACATAGCACCTAGTCCCATGGTTGCTTCAATACCGCAAGAACCAATCCAACCACTTAGGCGGAGCTCTAGGATTCGCAAGGATCCGTCAACTTGGAAAGACATCCGAGTTTACTATAATGCTCAAGCCATGGAGCATCCGGTTCAACGGGTATTTTCAATTGACCTTTTATCGTCTAACTTTCGTGCTTTTGTTGGCAAGATTGAGTTGAATCAAGTTCCACAACGTTATGAGGAAGCCAAAATCACCAAAGAATGGCTAGATGCGATCACGGATGAAACAAATGCGATGAAAAGTAACCACACTTGAGAGGAAGCGGATCTTCCATCAGGAAAGAAGGCCGTAACATCCAAATGGATATTCACCATCAAATACCGAAGCGATGGACAGATTGAGCGGTACAAGGCAAGACTTGTAGCTTTCGGATATACTCAAACATACTGAGTTGACTACACGGATACCTTTGCTCCAGTTGCAAAGCTTCACACGGTAAGAGTCGTCCTTTCTTTAGCCACTAACCTATCTTGGGACGTGTGGCATATGGATGTCAAGAACGCGTTTCTTCAAGGAGAACTTGAAGAAGAAGTATACATGACTCCTCCACCTGGTCTTTAATCGAAGATCACTCCCGGGAAAGTGTTACGGCTGAGAAAGGCAATCTACGGCTTGAAGCAATCACCAAGGGCGTGGTACCATAAGTTGAGCTTCACTCTTCGTGACAGAGGGTTCAAGAAATCCGAGGCGGATCATACTCTCTTCACTTTGAAGAGTTCACAAGGTATAGTGGTGGTCCTCATTTATGTTGATGACCTTATCATCTCCGGAGATGATAAGGAAGGTATAAAGGCCACCAAATCCTATCTTCAATCTGTCTTTGCTATCTTGGAGAACTAACAAACTTCTTGGGAATTGAAATCTTCCGCACCAAAGATGGCTTATTTTTGTCTCAATGAAAGTACACCCTTGATTTACGTTGTGAAACAGGTATGATAGGATGCAAACCAGCCAAGACCCCACTTGAAGACGCCTACAAGGTCAATCGAAAGGGGGAGAAGAATGACGAACCGTTTGAGGACATTCAACGCTATAGAAGAATCGTTGATAAGCTTATTTATCTGACTATTTCTCGACCTGGTCTCTACTTTGCCATGAATCAGGTGAGCCAACACATGGAAACGCGAACACAACATCATTGGACTATGGTGGAACAAATGCACAAATACTTGAAGGGAACCACGGGCCAAGTTGTATGGATGGGAAGACATGAAAGCTCGGTGATCTCGGGATATTGCGACGCAGATTGGGCGGGAGATAGGAATGACCACAAATCAACAATGGGTTACTGTACCTTTATTGGCGGAAATCTTGTGACTTGGAAGACAAAGAGGCAAAAGGTGGTGGCCTGCTCAAGCGCGGTGGTCGAATACAGAGCCATGAGGAGACTTACGGATGAGCTAGTGTGGTTGAAAGCT
>OVBA01007450.1:0-14563 GCA_900406435.1 Lepidium aucheri | reverse complement strand
AGAAAGTGGCTAGTAGGAGCGAGACCAAGGCAGAAGGGAGAGGAGGTGGATCTAGGGATGGAAATTGGGGGTTTTGTTTATGTTATTTGAAGTTGAACTTGATGCTAGAACCGCTTTTAATTTTATTAAGTTATCGACTGTTATTGAACCTTGAATTTAGTTTGAATAAGAATGCAATCACGTTTTTATGATCTGTTTGGGCTTATCACATCTCTTGAATCAAATTTTGACTTAGTGAAATATGGAAATTGAAATGGTTAAGTGTAAGGTCCGCCCAAGGCCTTACTAAAATGTATCGGAACTTGAGTTTAATGAGTTGCGGTGTTACACTTATCCTCTTGATCTTTTTTCCTTGAATAGCTTAAACCCTATTTTGCATTTATTACTCTGTTATTTGATCATTTCTTTGTTTTAGTATTTTAAATTATGTTCTGTTTTTGTCATCTAGTGTATTTTCTCCTATTTGCTAGTTTGTGAGCTTAGAATATTGTTAGATCTATCATTGTGACACGATGCTAGATTAACTTGAACTAGGGTTTGGTATTAGATAGGTTGTTTACAAGCATTTCTGAGTATTAGTTCGACAATCCCACCTTACTTACCACCATACTCAATGATTTGATAGAAGAACCGTTAAAAACCCTTTTATCAAATTGGCATCATTGCCAAATCAGTTTTTGCTTGTTTCAATTTATAGTTTATTAGTCTTAGGATCAAGTTGCGTGTTACTGCTTAGATAACTTATCTTTGTTTCCCACAGCTTGGATCTATAAGGACCAAGCTTCAATCATATTGACAAGTTGTTATTTCTGTCCTTGCAAGCCTCGCAGGTTAACCTCGACCTTTGGGACTGAGGACAGACTGAGAACCTTCAAACCTCGCATTAACTCATGTGAGTTAAGCGAGTTGTCAGTACGAGTTTGTTGGTTGATGAAAACGTGATCTAAGGGCTCTCACAACCTTCAGAAACTCATCGACAACATCAACCTCATTCCTCATGAGATCAGACACCAGCGCAGGAGAATGCATCAGCCGCAGCCTGATCTAGACAAGACAACACCTGGAACAACGACAGATGGAACACCACTGTTACCAAATGAGGCCACCCACTAGGCGCGAGTACACAATCCAGCTCACCGCCCTCGCTATATTGGTTCGAGCGATGCCCCCAGCATTCGCACTCAAGGGAATGGGATCCAACCGCCGACGATCCAGAACAAAAACTTTGAGATCAAAAGTGGACTGATCTCAATGGTCCAGAACAATAAGTTCCACGGCTTACCCTCAGAGAACTCCCTCAACCATCTTGACGAGTTCGAGAGGTTATGTACACTTACTCGCATCAATGGAGTGAGTGAAGACGCGCTAAGCTAAGGCTCTTTTCCTTTTCCCTTGGAGATAGAGCACATCAATGGGAGAAACACCTTCCAAGTGGCACCATAACCACCTAGATGGATCATAAGCGCCTGTTCCTCACCAAGTTTTTCTCAAATTCGAGGACAGCCAAGCTCCAAAATAATATCTCCAATTTCGTGCAACAGAGCACCGAGTCGCTTGCCGAGGCATGGGACAGATACAAGTCATACAAGTTCCAATGTCCTCATCACGGTTTCCCGGAGGACACCATCCTCAGCAACTTCTACCAAGGAATCCACCCAAAGATCTGTATGCTCCTAAACACTGCAAGCCATGGAAGCTTTTTGCAACAGGTGGTTGATGAGGGAAGGGCATTGATAGAGAACCTTTCTCTAGCTGATGGTCAGTATGGCGAAGAGTACGACCGAGATGTAAGGGATACTTCTGATTCTAACACGTCCGCATGAAAAGAGTTGAACAACTCCACAAGAAGTTGGACAAGCTGTTGATGGTCCATACAAAGCAAGTAAATATTGTGGAAGAAGAGATGGTACAGGAAGGAGAGGATGAACAAATTGAAGAAATTTGTTTTGTCCAAAATCAAGATGGATCAAAACAGTGGGTTACTACAAGCAAAACCCAAACTTGAGTTATAAAAGCACGAATGTAGGCAATCCGAAAGACCAAGTCTATCCACCGAAGCAAAGAACATGGATCCCAAAAGAGCAATGGCAACAAAGTCTCAAACCGGTACCAGCCGCATCACAACCTCTGACCACACAAAAAGGTCCACCGGATGTGATGAATATGCTTCAACAAATACTTCAATGCCAAACAGCTCATCAAACGGAAATCACTAAAAAGTTTGGAGAGGTACATAGCCGCATTGATACTACTTATAATGATCTCAATTGCAAATTTGAGACTCTCAATGCGAGTTTGAAGTATGTGGAGAGCAATCAAGCATCATCATCGACAAATACCACCGGCCAACTTCCTGGGAAAGTCGTCCAGAACCCAAAGGAGTATACGGCAAAATCCATCATTCTCCTAACCGATAAAGTGCTTCCACCAGTTGTTAAACCAAAGAACCACGTTGAGGACAGTGTTATTCAAGAAGGGGGGCAGAACAAATCAAGAATAAAGTCGGTCATGAAAAACTCGGGGATGCACCTCGCAGGCTAGAACCGGCAGGAGAGGCTGATGATAGTCAGATTACTAGAAAACTGCCAACTCCACAAAACTCAAGGAGATCCCTCGCACACCTGTGCAGCGAGGAGAATAGTCAGACGGTCCCAACCAGAACACAACAGAGGGAGTCACACATGTGGTAGCTACCAAAGCTAAGGCACATTTCACGTCAGGATTAAAGAAGAATCAGGTTGAGAAGCAAAGGGTCCTTTTTGACAAACAAATAAGCGGTATTGAGTTGAAAATCCCCATCTTGGATGTTTTTGCTTTAATCCCTCAATACAAAAAGTTTTTGAAGAACACTCTCAAGGAAATGGAAGAAGAATGCATGGCCATTAGGACCAGATCATCCGAATCACTCTTGATACCAGTTTTGCCACACCAAATGAAAAGGCTCATTGCGAAAAAATTAGATGAGACAGGGAGCTTCACACTTTCATGTGTTGTAGGGCATTTAACGTTCATCAACTGTTTGTGTGAAATTGGGGCATCTATCAGCTTAATTCCACTTATCACTGCTCAGAAGTTGGGGTACTCAAACTTTAAGGATTGCAAGATATCATTGGTCCTCGCGGATAGAATAACCAGGAAGTCGAAGGGATTGCTCGAGGATGTACATGTGAGTGTTGGCAGCGTTCTATTTCCAATAGACTTTGCGGTATTGGAAATGGATGAAGAGCCTACGGATCCACTACTATTGGGTAGACCACTCTTGGTGTCAGTAGGAGCATTGATTGACGTAAGGAACAGAACAATTGAATTGAAGGTTGGTAAAGGTGTTGGGATGATGTTTGATCTGAAAGAAGGAAGAAAGAAGACTACTATCAATGGACAATCTTTTGAGATTGAAGGAATCATCGGAGGAATGGCCGAGGAAGTGAACGAGGGAGCTCTGGTTTCCCTCATAAACTCATACTAGAGGTGTATGGAGAGTCAAGCTTGTGATTCTAAACAAGCCCGCTTGGGAGGGAGTCTCATGTTTATCCTTTACTTTTAAAACTCTTTAAAAATTTGTTTAAGGTTAAATTAGCTTTGTCTTGTTTTGAGAACAATTTTTCTTTTTGTTATTATTGGGTATTTGGTATGTCAATGTGCATCTCAGGTACATGGGAACCCAGAATGAGCATGCCTCGCATTTGATCCTTGGAGGCAAAGAGGCGAGGAATGAGATGAATTTGGCAAGGAACCAGAAACCCTCAGGACATGAGGCCGAGGAAGGGATGAGAGTAGTGTTCACATTGTCTTGAACACCACTCATGGACCTACTCGCACACCTTATTATCCTTTTATATAGAGTTTTGGCCAAATGAATCTCAATTCAATTAAAATACACTTACTATTCAGTGAATTCTTGAACATAGAGCTTAATAGTATAAATGTCTCATGCTAAGCTTATTTTGATAATGTGGCTAATTGTTTATAGTTTTAGATATTGCCACAAACAGGGAATTAATCAGGACTCAAAATACTAAAGGGGCAGAGCAACAAGGGCAGTTCAAGTTTGGTTCTTCTGAATGAGTAGACAAGCTTTGGTATATGCTGCGACGAGAATGAGCGAGGAGAATGAGCTAGAAAGTTGGCTGAGGAGTACATAAGGACAAATAGTTGATTTGGTTCCAGATCACCAAGTAGGACCCATGAGCTAACAACTTTTCCAAAAATCAAGGAGTGGTCAAATCAAGGTTGGACCGATCCGATGGTTGAGATTGCTTAAGATTTCAAAATTTGAAATCAAAGGCTTGAATGGTGCCAACAACAACGATGAATCGCGAGTGAGCATAGGGAGCCAAAATTGTCTCCTCTTTTCTCCTTAAATTGTCTCCACGAAGACCTACAACTCCTATATATTCTGCTCCTCTCTCTCACCTCGGCTCCCTTATTCGCTCTCAAGCTTACAATACTCAAATCTCTCTCTTCTTTCACCGCCTGTGAGTTTGTCTTGCGAGTTTAAGTTCTCCAATCTAATAAACCTCATCAAGCATGTCTTAAGGAGATAAGAGAAAGGTCTAGGAGTTCTGTAGCAAGTTCATGAATGATGCACGAAGAGTTGGCCGGAAAGAAATTGAGGCCAGGTTTGAAGATTTACAGCCCGTCCGCCGCAAACCCAGAACTTGTCGCTTCATTGTCCAATCTGACAGCGAGGATGAACCAAGAGTTCAGAGGAGGATCAAAATTCCAATCAAAAAGATGGCAAGGAAGTCGGTGGGCGAGCTGATAGGCTGGAGGTACATTCACAGAGAAGGAAGCTCAGCTCAAGAGACAAAGGAAGGAAAAACTGATCGCCTCGCCATCTACCGGCAAGGATAACGACTCAAACAGTGAGTATGATCAGCCCTCGCCCATGGAAACCGAGTATGAGATCGAGGAAGAGAAAAAAACAAAGGCTGAGAAGAAAGAGAAGAAAACCAAGTACAGGAGAGACATTGAAGATCTGAAGAGAAGAGGTTACTCGGAGAAAGAAGCGAGGATGGCCTATGAGGAGAGGCAAGTGGATAAGAAAGGAAAAGCCGCAATAGAAGCAAATAACTTCGTTCAAGCGTACAAGACTCTGAAGATAATGGGGATTAAAGGTACCTATTTCCTGCACATTGGAACCATGAACAGATTGGGTATCACCGAGGATGTGGACAAGGTTTTTAGCTTATTGGGGGTCAAGGTTTCCATGTATAGTGTGGCGAGCTCCTACATTGAGGAGACCTTGCAATTTCTAGCGACCGTGGATCTCCGGGTTTACTCAAAGAAAGAGCCCAAATTGATAAAGAAAAAGGGAGCTGGATACATAACATTCACGATGTACGACAAGTTATACACGGTGACGTTCAAGGAGATGGATAGGATCTTTGGCTTCCCATCTGGAGACTCGGTGTATCCGGACCTTGATGGCAATGAGACCGATGAGTTGTGGAACATGCTGACAGGTTGCGGAGCGTATGACTCGTCATAGAATAAGGGAAATTGGATACAGAACCGCGCCATCAATTATGCAAGAAAGGCCATCACCAATGTACTCTTTGCTAGACCCTCCACCTCGCCGATCAACCTTGGGGAACTGCAAATGATGGTGATGGCAATGAAGGAAATAGTTGTGTCTACTTCGAGTGACGTGGAAATTGAAGGAGACGCTGGAAATTCCGGCATATCATTCGTCTTGGGCAAGCATGTTCTAACCTACCACGGAAGGGCAATGACACAAGCGGAAAGAAAATCCGGCAAGGCAAAGCATATCTATATCGGTGGAGTGGTTGCTCGAATTTTGGAGGAAAGTGGAGTGCCCTTGAACACAGAAGAATATAATTGGGTTGAACCTTAATTCAAGGATATGAGGTATCTTCAAGGAGCGGGGCTCTTTGCTAAAGGCGAGGTTGAACAGCAAGCTGTGTACAAGTTCGATCATCCAGAGAAGAAAAACACCAGAATAGCTCTTCCCTACCCGGAGTACACTTCACTAAATGCGATGGAGAATGTGACTTTTATCCCACCCCTCGCATTCCTACTCGGTGAAGACCAGCGAGGACAGCAACCACAGCAGGCGGAGGAGGAGATAAATGAGGAAGATGTCGATCCAGAATCCTACCTTTTCGAGGAGTTCACTGAGAGGAATCAAGGCACAGCAACCAAGGAAACCCACAAACGAATTAGAAAGCTCCAAAAACTCGGAAAATGGTTGTTCAAGAAGGTGAAAGGCTTTGCAAAAGAAAAGGAGGAGTGGCAGAGCGAGCACAAGGAACAATGGAAGGCGATTGATGGGATACAATCATCATTCAGCAAAATGGCAGCTCGGCCTTGTACACACGACTCGTCGCTACCAGCAAGGAGGCATTCAACCTCAACGGGTACCAGCTCTCACCAAGCGCAACAAGAATAAGCGCAACGTTGATCAATGGACATGTCGCAGGTGTATAAGAGGACCAGGAAAAAGAATAGATGCCTCAACCGGGCCCCTTGCACGCGTCCCTCGCTGATCATGACCGTGAGTACTTGGACAGACCGCAACATGTCGCGCCTTGCGAAGGAATAACTCCATGAGGGTATCCAAACCCTCACAATTATACTCTTGAGGACTTGAACGCCTCAACTGCTCACATTTTTGATTTTTAGGTACCAAACTCCAAACCCTTTGTACATACATTTTTATTTCCATTGTTTTTCGTTTTGCTTGTCTAGACAATTCTCTCCAACTTTTATACACACAAGGGACTGTGTGATTTAAGTTTGGGGAAGGAGTCTAGAGTACTCTCACATTGTTTTTTGTGTTCTTCTTTTCTGTTTTACATGCATTCACTTAGGTTGTAAATATCCGATTAGATTTTTCTTTGTGCATTTTTGGTTGTTGTATTTCATTGCACTTAAGGCATAGAAAAACCAAAAAAAACTTGAAAATTTTTGAAAATGAAATCCAAAAAATAGAGTTATCATGTAGTTGCATTCACTTAGCTTTAATCTTAGATTGCATTCACTGTGAATGCTCTTGATTGGTAAATAGCCATTTTAGAGAGTTTTTGGGCGGATCATTCACCTTAGTGCACTTTGCTTGGGTTGTGTTTCGAAAAGGCCTTGTTTGATTCCTTCTAAACCATAACTTAAACCGCCAATCTAGAGCCTAGAGATTCATCAAATACCTTCCTTCTTTATGTTTAGCATGATCCATTATATGTGTGTGGTAAAACCCTCTCAAGTTAAGTGGAAAATGAAAGCCGCCCGCCAAAACTAAAACCGAGTAAGTGGTAAAGGTGAAGCGGCTGGAAGGATGCGTAAACCCGTAGCCTTTCACGTCCATGTATATCCGCTGCTTACTCCATATGCGGGTTGGTGAAGCAACTTGGAAGGAGGCGTAAATCCGTAGCCTTTCATGTTTGTGTAAGCCAACTTCGGAAAAGCCAAAAGGGCACATAAAAAAAAAGAAAAGAATAAATAAGCGAGCAGCAAAAGAATTAATGAGAGGGAAACCATTTGAGTTGAAAAATGATCATGCTAAGCTTAGGGAAGTTGAACAATGTAATCGTTGATCTCTAGTCTCTTTTGAGGACCGCACCTAAAAAAAATAAGGAATTAGACTCGGACCTCTATAGACCAGCTTAGGTATTAGGAATCTATAGGCTGGATGCTATTCTTGAGGATGAGTATATTTCGGTTTATAAAATGATAGAGCCCACGTGTGGATTACACCCTAGCTTACACAACTACTTGTTGGATTAGATACTCCCACTTCGTGTGCAGTTTTTCCAGCTTATATCATTGCACTTGCTTGAGACCAAGCAAGATCTAAATTTGGGGGAGCTGATGTGTGTAATTTTTAATAGTTTTAGAGTCGTATTTTAGGTCACTTTGCATCCGTTTAGCTAGATTTTCCGTGCACTTAGGTCCGTTTAGGTTAGTTTTGCACTCTTTGCATTTGCATTTGGAGTTTTGAAGTTTATCTAGGTAAATGAGCAAAAAAAGAGCACAAAAGGAGCAAAAATGGAGCTAAGGATAAATGGAGCAGCTGCTGGAACGTCTAAAGCAAAAATGATCCCGCACCCTTGGATCGCTACCTTGTGGATCGCATGGCGAGTACTACCCAGAACGCTCAACAAAGGCCGCCTTGGTGACTTACCTCAATCTATCTACTGCAACCAAAGACCAAGACCCATCTCTCTTCACAACAAAGGACACACTCGGAGCCACAACTCAGTCTAGAACCACGAGGACAAAGATAAGAAGCACCCCTCGGTGCCTAAGCTTGCGCAAGGACTCCAAAGACAGATTCACATACTACCCGGTTGACCGACTTAGGTCGGTTTGACCATTAGGGTTATGCAAATAACCCTATAAATACCCCTTAATGACACTCTTATCAGATCATCTGATGTTTTAGCCACAAAACTCTCTCTACTTTATTGTTTTTATTTTCCTTGATGCTTGTTTAAGGTTGGTACTCTTTGAATGATTATGATTGAATGAATTTAGTATTGCTTTGATCTTCATCTTTTCTTCTTGCAATTTTATTAAGCTTTACTTTACTTATGCAATCTAGATCTTCCCCGATCTTCTACACTCACAAAATGAGGCGCGAGTAGATCCCTTTGGATCTCGAGGATGGGGAGATTCGAGGTGAATCCGTTGATTCCACCGCCTAGTTATCCGATCTAAACTCTGATCTCTTCTAGTAAGGCTAAGCTTAATGCTGATCTCTCCCTGATTAAGAGAGATCTGATTTGGGCTGTGACTGAAAGCTAGCGCTAACGGGAATGGAGACCATGTTTCTTGCTAGTGATGGCTTGATCCGCCGAAGAGAGATCTAGCATGTGGATCGGCCATTAGACGAGTTGGACTTTGCTTTATGCGTCCGGTTCGGCTTGGTCACGGCGAGAGCCGGAATGGATCAGCCGATCCAGATAGAGATCTTCACCGTAAGAGCAGGCCAGTCTAGCTAAATTCTCGGTCTAGAGATCGCCCAAAGAATCCGGCGAGTGGGATCGGCGAGTTTATCGCCGATCAACCTCTCTATCCTCTTGATTCTTTTTCCTTGAATAGCTAAAACCCTATTTTGCATTTCTTGCTCTCTTATTTGATTATTTCTCTTTTTTAGCATTTTAAATTTTGTTCTGTTTTTGTCATCTAGTGTATTTTTTCCTATTTGCTAGTTTGTGAGCTTAGAATATTTTTAGATCTATCATTGTGACAGGATGCTATTGAACTTGGATCTAGTGTTAGATAGGTTATTTACAAGCATTTCCAAGTATTGGTTCGATAATCCGACCTTACTTACCACCATATTCAATGATTTGATAGAAGAACTGTTAAAAACCCTTTTATCATCTTCTCAACCCAAGACCTCTCTCCTTTTTAGGCAAACAAATATCATCCCACGAGACTTTAGCTTTGGAAGAGCCATTCAGAAAACTCGACCAAAGAGAAAAATTGCATAGACGCTCCACTTCCTTCTAATAGCGACTAGGAAGACAAAATGTAGAACACCAGAAATTAGCTATACTGGTAACAAGTGATTTAATAAGTTGTAGCCGGCCTGCATAGGAGAGATATTTCACAGTCCAAGAGAGCATATGAGATCTGATCTTAGCAATTACGGGCTCATAATTAGTTTTTGTCATAGATTTGGTAGTTAAAGGAAGACCAAGATATCTAATGGACAAAGAGTCCACTGAGATGCTAGCAAGAGTGGCAGCTTCACATAGAAAGTGATGAGTCTTTCCACCAATGAAAATGGAAGATTTAGAAGAATTAATGTGGATATCCGATAAGGCTGCAAAATTCTGTAAAAGAGTAAGAATTCTAGCCAAAGAAAAGTGATAGTCATCTGAATATACCAAAATATCATTAACATAACTCAAATGAGTAATCTTTAGATCAAGACATAAAGGATGGTAACCAAAAACAGAATTTGCAGCGCCCTTATTTAGCATCTTTAAAGGACATTGCTCAGAATCAAACAGAGATATGGTGATAAATAGCAGCCTTGCCTATAGTCTCGAGAGTTAGAGAAGAAAGGCCTTCTAATTCCCATTGAAAGAGACTGAGAAAGAAGCTATAGATATACAGACGTAAATCCTTGAGATAAAAATCTGAGGAAGATGCATCGCTTTGGACAATAAAGGACCAATTAACAGTATCAAAAGCTTTAGTGATGTCGAATTTAATAGCACATCGAGAAGAGACAGAAAGCTTGTGGTAGTCATTTTAGTGGCTAGTAAGACATTCTCAAGAAGAATTCTTTCTTTGACAAAGGCACTCTGATTCAATTTAATAGCAGGAGGGAGAATAGTCTTCAATCTGTTGGCTAAGATCTTCGGAATCATCTTATAAAGCCGATTACAACATGCAATGGGTTTGAAGTCCTTCATAGATTCGGAAGCAGAATGCTTAGGAACAAGAGTCAAAGCTGTACCAATTATATCATATTGCAGAAAACTATATAAGAAGAAGGATTGCACTGCAGTAATAAAATTATTGCCAACAATATTTCAAGTTTCTTTAGAAAATTTAACAAAATTTAACAGTGAATCCATCAGGTCCAGGAGCCTTATTCAAAGGCTTAGTGAAAACCACAATTTTTGATATTTGGAGCAAGAATAGGTCTCACAAGAGAAGTAGCCATTGAGTCAGAATAATGATCATCAAATAGAGAATAGACAAACTGAGAGTTATCGGCAGATTGAAAGTCTGATTGTAAGAGATTAGAGAAGTACGACACTGCCTCATGTTTTGATATCAGATGGCTCAGAATATACTCACCAGAAATAGTGCTCAATTTCTTAATGGAGTTTCGAGAAGCAAGGGATAGTGCAACTTTATAAAAAAATGAAGAGTTTTGATCACCAGATTTCAACTATTTTACATTAGAATTCTGCTGAAAAATTTGTTCTTCAATATGAGCCCAATGATGCTAGAGAGATGAAATAAGCCCAATGATGCTAGAGAGATGAAGAATCAATAGCAGCTTTGAAAGATTCTGAACAAGGACTACAAAGAGGTTGCTCATGCACATAACCAAAAAAAACTCATAAGCTGATTTAGCAAGAGATGGAATGCTTCCATAATATATCTTATTCAAGAGATGAAGAGCCGGCTTAAGAAGCTTCAATTTCTTATAAAATATATGAAGAGCCAATCTAGGATGATACAAAGGATCTGGAGTGCTCATTCGAGGACAAAACTTCATTAAAATCCCCCAGAAGGATCCATGAGAGGTCCATATGTTTGTAGGTAGAATAAAGAGAACGAAAATCATCCCAAAGAAGTCTACCATCAACCTTAAGATTAGATCCATAAATTCCACAAAAGGTGAAAATGTATCCAATTGCTATAATTTGAACTCCACTAGAAATATGTTGAGAAGGAACAGCAAGAGGACTAATGCGCACATCATCATTACAACAAAACAAAATACGCCCCACTCTGTTATAACTATAATTTGATATAGCCTTCTAACCAGGTAAACAAGCTTCCAGAATAGAGTTGAAACTACCTTGTTAGACCCAAGTTACAATCAAGCATTCAAAGCTAGGCTTACAATCTTTAATCCATTTGCGATCCGCAGCATGCTTGTGTGGGTTATTGGAAACCACACAAATTCCAAACCAAAAAAATCATCATAGCTTTCGAGAGGAAGCCATCTTGGATGAGATCAAACTGGCAGAAAGATACAAGATCTATAGAACAAGAAATAGTCTTGTTAGTATATTTAGACCGCATCTTCACTATTTGAGACTCCTTAAGGGATAAGGAAGGAACAGAAATAGATTCCAAAATCTATCCTTCTTCTGAAAGAGGGTCCAGGATCTGTAAACGAAAAGGAAAATTAGGCCTAGAGGAGAATTCAGGGAGCTCAGAAGTAGAAATCTTTTGAGGTGAAACAGATGCATAAGAGTTAGATCCATGCTTAATGTTTTCCCTATTAGAACCTTCAGAGGTTTTTTTAGATATAACATGAAAGTTTTCAATAAAGAGGTCAAAAATTTGAGAGAAAGAGGAGATTACCAGATCAAAAAATTTACTCACAGACATATCCAAAGGTCAACTCAAAAAATCAGAAGAATTTGAGGCAATTCACTAGGCTTCACTAAATTAAGATGTAATAGATCCGGGTTCAAAGAAGAAACCAGAACAATAGAACTCGAGTCAATAGGAACTGAAGAACCACAATCCTTAGCAAGGTGTCCCCAGTTTTTACATTCATCACATCGAGGAGGCATCCAAGGGTAAGTGATCGGAATTTGAACAGCTGGAAGAAAACCAATCGAAATCTAGATTTTAGCAGGTGGAGATCTACACACTCGAAGCACTTTCAAACGCAATCATCTTTCTAGATGGATGAAACTTGATCGGAGTTCCAGTATGACTAATAAGAAATCTTAAGCCCTTGTAAGAGAAAAATTTTCTATGAACATTAGAAAAGTCAACCTGCATCGGAAGAGAAACAAGATTAAGATCATGATTAGCTGCTTCTGGATTCCATTCACAAACAACCAAAGGGATTATCCCCAATATGCCAATATTTTCGATTCAAAACATGGGAACGAGTGGAAGAATCATCAATTCAAAATAGAACATCATTAGAGCTAATGAAATTAGCATCAATATGAATATCTTTCTTAGGAGATTGCTAAGTACGATCCACAGTAGCATGTATAGTATCAATATGAGGAGAATTACCAATGAAATGTCCAATGATGAAGTTCTGCCAGAGAAGAGAAGCATCCACAAGAATATCATCAAAATTAGGGGTCGAGATATAATCTTTAGAGAAATTAAGATCAAGCTCATATTTCTTCACTGATTGATTTGATTTCTGAGCAGCAGAGATCCAATATTTCTTAGGGAGAGAGATCGGAGGAAAAGGGGATGTACAAATAGGCTGCAGAATAGGAGAGATTAGAGTTAGAGAATTGGCATCGCCGGAGAATAGAATAGCAGAATTATCCAAAGAATTAGATAAATCCAAATTCAGAGAACCTGATAAATCATAGATCGGAGGAACAAAAGCAGCCGACTGAAAATTAGAACTCATAATTGGAGGTCTAGACTCGCCAGACAAAAGGGCGAGAACCTCCATCGAAAATCGTTAAAGAAATAAGTTACAATTATATTTTAATCTCCAGAGAAAACAGTTACAATCGCCTTTCAATATATTTTTTTGCTGTTATTTACTAATCGTATTTTTTTAAATGAAACAAACACAGCTAACATGTAAAACACTAGTCTTAATATTACCAATATTGTTACAACAATGTTTTTCTGTTATTTCTAAATTAAGACTTTAATACAATGTTTGTGTACATGCACTACAAAAAAAAACATGCTAAATTCTGACAAAAAAAAAATTTGACCGAAATTATATTTTAATTAAAACATGTCAAAATCTCGTTTTTTACCAATTTTATATCAAAATATAATTTTGGTCAAACAAATTAGTCAAAATTTACAAAGCTTTCTTGTAACAGCATTTCTAATGAATATTGAAATGTAAGACACTAGTCCCGCTATAGTCACTATAATGCATACACAATACTACAATAGAGTGTAATGTGATTTTTCGGTACATACTATTGGTACCAGGCCCAAAATCCTTAATGGGCTCAATAATAATTGGATGGGCCGAATAAATAACTAGGCGAGCTCCATGAAATTCTTTAGGCCGAGCATACGAAGCCCAGAAGAACGCAGACGACTAAGCGAGCAACAGACTCGTTCGCCAACCTTCACCATGCTCGTCGGGAATCAAGGAGAAAACCTCGGAGAATCTTGAGAGGATCTACACCCGAAGATTTAGGGCCAAAAGCCTATAAATAGTAGTCTTTAGCCTTAGAAAAAGGATACAAAGAAAAAGAGAGAGAAAACCCTAGAACTTAGGAACTAAAAGACTTGTTCGATCTCCATTTATAACGTATTTTCGTCTAATAAAGGTGTTTGATTCAAAGTTTCATGATTTCTTAACTAGTGTTGAGTTTCATCATCAATATTTTGGCGCCAACCATGGGGCCCGAACCAAGTTAACCTCAAAGTAAATTAATTGAGCGGCTAAAATGGATCGGTCGAACAATCAGAGTGACGTACCAACGACCTCAAACGCAGGCCGGAGGGGACAACCGTCGAACACCGTGAACACACGAGGACAAACTCTAACTGACCTGCGGCAGATGATGGCAGACCTGGTGGAACAAAGTAATCGACAAACGGATCAAATCCTCGAGAGGCTTAACGCCCAGGATCAACGATTCAATCAACACCAGGCGCAGCTCCCATGGCAGAACAACCAGCAACCTGCTAATCCACCGGCGGACCCGGCAGGGACCAACCAAAACGAACGACAACATGAAAACGTCAAGCACCAAACAGCAGATGAAGAGGAACAGGAAAGCGATGCTCGCCAAGTAACCGACCCATATGAGGGGATAAATCAACCCCAAGAAAATGGCATAGCCAAAGAGCTAGAAGAAATGCGCACCCTCCTCGCCGCTCAGCGAGTAGAGCATGCGCGAATGAGGTCTCAAATTCACCGAGCGACTACTTCGGCCCC
>OVBA01007449.1:0-14565 GCA_900406435.1 Lepidium aucheri | reverse complement strand
TCTCTCCGCATGCACCACCACATATCATATTTCCTGAAACCGGGGTGTTACCAATGTACATTCCAAATCTGGAACCTCCAGCGCAAATCACTACTAAAACAGATGCTCTAAGAAGGTTAACAGATGTTGAATATAAAGAACGGAGGAAGAAGAAACTATGTTTCAAATGTGACAAATCTTAGGTGAAAGGTCACATATGTACAAACCTGGAGCTTCAAGTGATCACAGTGTTACATGGCTGTGAAGTGGAACTGTTAGAAATGTTTCTAGAGGAGAGGTCGGAGACAAAACAACCTCAGGAGGACCCTACTCTATTCACTATATCCTTGAGTGTGTTTTTGTGTTCAGAAGAGGATAATCCAACATCAACAAAACTCTTTGGAATGGTGCAGAATGTGAGGGTGGTAGTGATGATTGACAGCGGTGCATCACATAACTTCATCTCACCAAATCTGGTGAAGCGTCTATGGCTTAAAACTGAACATAGAGATGATCTACGTTTTTGTTTGGGAACAGGTTGGTCCGTAAATGGTTAGGGAATCTGTTGTAACCTCGAGTTGTCCTTTCAGTCTGTGAGCGTCAAGTCAGAATTCATCACTCTAGAACTCGGTGGGGTAGATATCATAATGGGAGTTAAATAGTTGCATACTCTGGGTACATGTGAGGTTAGTTGGAAACAACATGTGATGTCTTTTTGGCAAGATAATCAATGGGTGACAATAAGAGGAGATAAGGAACTGCTGTACAACAGAGGCTCTTCACTACAAGCAATAACACTACCACACTATAATGAAAGCGACTGCAGCTGATTCCAATAACAAACACAGAGAGCAGTGTTCGTGACAAGGTAACAGTATCAGAAGAGTTGAATATGTTGATGCAATAATACGATCAGATATTTGTAGAACCGACATCTTTACCACCTCTCCAAGGTTTTGAACACTCTATTCAACTATTGTCTGGTTCAGGACCAGTGAGTGTGCGCCCATACCGATACCCTCACACACAAAAGGAAGCTATGACAAATCTAGTAGCTGAGATGCTTGCTGCTGGGATCATTAGGAAGAGTCAAAGCATCTTCTCTAGCCCAACCTTGTTTGTTAAGAAGAAGGATAACACATGGAGATTTTGTGTCGACTTCCGGGCAGTAAACCGAGTTACCATAGCCAATAAGTATCCAATGTCAATGAAAGATCAACTCCTTGATGAGCAACATGGAGCATCTATATTCACGAAGTTGGATTTCCACTCGGGTTACCACCATATCTGTATGTAGGAAAAAGACATCGAGAAGACAACTTTTAGAACTCACGACGAACACTATGTGTTCCTCGTTATACCCTTTAGCCTCACCAACGCTCCTGCAACATTTCAGGCAATAATGAAGGACATCTTCTGACCTTTCCTTAGGATGTTCGTTTAAGAGTTCTTTGATGATATATTGATTTACAATAAGTCCTCTGTAGAACATTTGACACATCTTTAGCTGGTCTTTGAGTTGTTGGCAAAAAAACACATTGTTCGCAAACCGCAAGAAATGTTCCTTTGGACAACCTCATGTGGATTATCTAGGATACATAATCTCAGAGAAATGGGTTGAAACAGATCCAAGCAAGAAAGGTTGTGATGCATGAGTGGCCAACCCCCACGTTAGTGAAGCTCTGTGAGGTTTCCTTGGGTTAACAGGGTACTACAGACGCTTCGTGCATGGCTATGGAGAGTAGGCTAAACCCTTGACAAAATTGATAAAAAAAGATCAGGTTGGATGGTCTTATCTAGCATAATCCTCCTTTGATCATGGTATCATCCCTTGTACTCGCACTATCAAACTTTGAGAAACTTCTTATAATTGAAGCAGATGCTTCAGGTTTTGGGCTTGGTGCGGTGCTGATGCAAGATAAGAACCCACTTGCATACTTTAGCTATGGGTTGACACCACAAGAGCAACTGAAATCAATATGAGCGGGAACTTATGGCTATAGTGATGGCAGTTTAGAAATAGAGGCATTACCTTTTTGGCATGCGTTTCATGGTTCGTATAGATCAGAAAAGCCTCGAATTCCTGCTTTAACAGCGTGATATATCCCTTGTCTGTCATAGATGTCTGAGCAGACTAATGGGGTATACATTTGATATCGAGTACATATGCAGATATTGATACTGACCAAGCCATTGAAGAATTGGTTAATAAGTTGCAGAAGAGTGATGGAGTAAAAAGAGGTTATAGTTTACAGAGTCAGAGACTGTATTATAAGTGTATATTGGTTATGCCAAAAGGTTCTAAACACATCACTGCCTTACTGCGAGAATACCACGACGGGTTTCACGGTGGACACTCGGGTATCTTCAAGACTCTAAAACGTATTCGAATTTCACTGGAAAAATATGTAGGATGATATAGCAAACTATGTGGCGGAATGTACAATCTGTCAAACACACAAGGCCTCAACACTGTCTCTAGCTGGAGTGCTACAACCAATACCGATTCCACAGCAAATCTGGGAGGATATAGTTATGGATTTTATTGAAGGATTGTCTGTTTCTGAGGGAGCAGATACAATTTTAGTGGTGGTGGATAGATTAAGTAAGTCACATTTTCTCTCTCTCAAACATCCTTTCACGACAGCTGAAGTGGCAGAAAAGTTCTCCAAAGAGATAGTCAAACTCCACGGGTTCCTAAAATCTATCATCTCTGACAAAGACAAGCTCTTCTTAAACAAATTCTGGATTGAATGCTTATGCGTGGCTGGTACTCAGCTCCACTTTAGTACCGCATACAACCCTCAATCAAATGGGCAGTCGAAAGTGCTTAATAGCTACCTTGAAGACTATCTTTGTTGCTTTGCTTCATCACAGCCAAAACAATGGCATCGTTTTCTCTCTTGGGCCGAACTCTAGTATAATACCAAGTTTTACACATTGTTGAAAACCACAACATTCAAAGTGGTATATGGAAGAGAACCTCCTTCAGATTTTTCTTTATGAGTTTGGTCTACTAAAAACTTTGAGCTTGAAGAGAAACTCAGAGAAAGAGATGCCATGCTATCCCATATTAAAGAACACATGATTCGAGCTCAGAGAGATATGAAACAATCTGCAGATAAAAAACACAGAGATGTGCAGTTTAAAGTCAGGGATAGTGTCTTTCTCAAACTGCACCCATACCGGCAATAATCTATAGCTTGCCATGTGTTTCAGAAGTTGGCAGCTCGCTACCATGGACCATTCCACATTCTGGACCGAGTGGGAGTTGTAGCCTATAGACTGAAACTACCTGCGGGATCTGCAATCCACCCAAAATTTCATGTGTCTCAACCCAAATTGGTACTAGGTAAGAATTATCACTTCTCTCTTTTACCTGCTTTAATGGATGCTCTGCAATCTATTGCAGGCAAACCAGAGAAAGTGATACAAACATGTTACGATAGTGAGGGGTATATGGAGGCATTGATTTAGTGGAAAGGCCAGCCCGGGCATGAGAATTCGTGGGTCAGAATTGTGGAACTGAACCAGCAGTTTCCAAAATTTCAACTTGAGGACGAGTTGTCTCTTTTAGGGGAGGGTATTGTTAAGCCCTTAAGGATTTATTACAAAAAGAAAAGGGAGGGAAAGCATATTTCAGAAGTGAAGGGTTGAGTTTCAAACAAGAGAAGATTTGAAGGACCATGAAAATAACTATAACTATGTATGATGATCTTTATGTAATAAGGACAATAGTCTGCAGCTACAAAGAGCGTGTGTGTGCTCTACTTTTTGGATCATCCATTTTGTTTGGACTTTTGGAAAATAGTGAGGAGCCTGAAACTCGAGTATTTTCTCTCTCTCTCTTTTATGAAAAATTTGTTCTTCTTGTTTCTACTGTTTCATTGCTTGATTTTATAAGCATTTTTGAGCGATTCCTTAACATAAACTTAGGTGAGAAAGGCACTTTTTGCTGAATATGTATCGTGTAAGAAGAAAATAAACCTTTCAAAAGATTGGGATTAGAGCACATGAATAGTTCTCTGCCTGTATTGCCAACTCAACTCACATCTTCTACTCTTAGATGCAGCCAATTCCAGGTCCTCATAGATAATCATATCCTTCACCACTTTATTTATGTGATTTCAACTTTGTGTTAACTATCTTTCTCATATTTTTCTGTTCCGGTCAAATGTGTTCTGTTGAAGAGAGAGAGAGAGAGAGAGAGAGAGAGAGAGAGAAATCTTTTGGAACGATAAACTTCTAAAGTCACAAAATTTCATGGGAAGGGAGAAAGTCAGAATTCTCTTTTCTCTGGGTTAGCATTTTCCCTGTCATAAAATGTGTTTTCCTTTATTCTGTTTGTCAAACTTTAGTATCCTAATGGTTTGCTTCTCTGTTTCTGCTTAACATCTATGCATGCGGAGTCATTAACTCGCTGAACACTTAGGTAAAACTTTCACAGATAAAACAATATTGTAAACTATTTTGGATGTTGAGGTCAAACTATCTGCTGGCTCTGTAAAGGTAACTAGACATGGTTGTATATTGTGAAGTTTGAATCTATTATGTTGAATAATGGCTCTCTTGTCTAGCTAAGGGTCAAGGAAAATACCATAGATTACCGTTTCCGAGATTAATGATAGATTTAGATTGTAATAAATGTGAGTAGAGAGGGATGTTTACATCTCAAAGTACAATAGTTTATACTTCAGGGAACTCAACTAATCTGATATGGCTACCTTTCAAGGAATAATGTTGAAGATGTGACAAGTGAAGTTTGTAAGCTCTGTGAAGAGCTTAGACTTCACGCTCTTATTGCATTCAATTGGGTCGAAGCCAAAAATTTGTCTTCACTTTAAATCATAATTCCATTGTTCTTATTTAAATAAAGGGATTTGTAAGACTACAATCAAGTTTTTGTAAACTCAACTTTTTTTTGGGTCTAAAAACGGGCCCATGCCCCAACTTTATTCAAAAAAAATCAATCCAAATTACATAACAAAATTCAGAAAATGTGAAATACCTTCCACATTCTCATTCAACATCGAAACAACACTACTCAGAACAGTAAGAAACTCGTGAAACCCCAAAAGCAACGTAAGTGCATAGTTTGCTAACCATCATGTAGACAATTAGTGTCCCTACACACATGAGAAACTCGGACAGTCTAGTCCTTTTTAAGAAAACTATGACAAAAGAGTACTAGGACGAAAAGGGATGAGATTCACCTATCATTTTCTTTAGATAACCCACCACGATCTCAAAATCAATCTTCAACTCCAAAAATGGAATCATCATCTCACAAGCGTCAAACAAACTATAGTATACTCCCCACAATTTAGCCAAAGGCGCTAAACATATTCCAACATTGATCGAGAAACCTCGTAACCAACTCCCCTCATTGTCTTGTATAACCCCACCTATAACCACTAGCCTTAGATTTCCTTTTGAATCTCCATCAATATTTAATTTAACCCAAAGCCCCGTGGATGCTCTCCATCCAATGTTTTGATCAACTGCTCCTATCACTAGTAGTGGACCTAGCTTTCTTCATCACTCCGTGAACTTCCCTCGCTGTGTTACATATGAACTTTGTTTGGTCGCGACACTTCCCATTCGTATCAAAAATGTTGTTGTAACAGCATTTCCAGCTCCACTATACGACAATACCAAATAACGTTGACAACAAATAACCGTCGATCATATTGTTATTACCTAGATTCCTGAAAAACCATTCCAAAAAAGTATGAGAAAAGAACACTCCCTGCTTATTTCGTGGCACAAATCTTCGCCAAATAACTTCCAAGGCAGGGCAATCCCTCAAGACATGAATGATACTTTCCTCTGCTCTTTTACAAATCTGACATGTAGTAGAGTCCAATAAGTGTTGTCGATGCCTCTCTGTATTTTTCATCACAATGTGGTTCACACTGACCAAATAAACAAAAGTTCCCTTCTCGATACTGCAATGCTCCACACCCTATCAAACATGTGCCCCATATTTTGTGTCAACAACTTCTTATTAGTAATAAACTTATAAGCCGATGAAACTGTGAATTCGCCATTCATGGTCCCACTCCATGATACTCATCATCAGCTCATGTGAATTCATCTATGAGGGCACTCAAACAAAGCTGTGTATCCAAAGATAAGTGATATGTGATTAAACTCTGCCTCTAACCGAACCCAATTTGCCTAAAAGAATTAACTGGTAACTCTACCCATTCATTCGGGATTTCCCTTGTGACAACGTCATGTAGTGGTTGATACTCTAGCTGTATGTCCCTCCACAATTGGACTTGATCTCCTTTACCAACAACCCATTAAAACCTGGTAAGATTGCGTTTAATAAACCCACACGAATACTATTCCATACCGCCAAGCTAAGTACCTTCATACCAAGCCACTCTCTATCTTGAATATGTGTGATTTTATGCCTGGCTCGTAATAAGCTCACCTAAAGACTGGTCGGACCATGAAGTAGTCTCCAACCCAACTTCGCAATGAGAGCTTTGTTCATATCCCTCGCCCTTTGTATCCCGAGACCCCCATCTTGCTTCTTCAGGCATACTTGTTTCCAAGATAACAAATAAATTTTCATTTGTCTAGTCGAGCTCCCCTAAAGAAATTTCCTTGATAGTTGGTTCAATCTATCTAGATTCACTTTAGGAAGCAAAATCAAACTCATTGAATGAACTGGAGTTGTTTAGAGTACTGACTTGGTAAGAGTTAGTCTCCCCGCAAAACACAAAGATCGACTCTTCCATCTGGCAAGTCTTGATGACACTCATGATAGGATCTCGCTAAAAGTATCATTGTTGATCCTTTTTTTGTAATATTAGCATACCAAGATATTTTCCCAAGTCTTTAGCCGCCATTATACCACTCACTTCACTTATCTCCGCAGCTAGGTCTCTACCAATGTTCTTAGAGAAAAAGATTTTGTACTCCTCCAAACTAACCTTTCGACCCAATGTTATGCAAAATCTCTCAAGCACTCCTCGTATGATCCAAATCTGACTCACATAAGCTTCAGCAAATAAGATTAGGCCATAAGAAAAACACACATTAGAGAGTTTAGGATCTCCTCCATTTAGGCTTATTGGTTTTCAGTGTCCCAAAACATTTGATTCTTTGATAAGATGACATAATCGTCCTATGAAGTGGATAAACAAATAAGGAGGCAACGGATCTCCTTGACGTAAGCCTCTGGATGGTTTGAACGCCTCTATTTTCTCATCATTCTATAAGATCGTCATATCAGGATCCAAAATAGCCTTCAAAATCCACATCGACCACTCTTCGAGTAAGTCTTCCAAAAAACTCTATCGGATTCTATCATATGCTTTTTCTAGATCTAGATTTAAATAATACCCACCATTTTTTCCTAAATTTCCGCCGCATCGAGTGTACCACTTCTTGCACCACTATAATTTTGTCGTTACTCAATCTCCCCAAGAATAAAACTTGACTGTGCTGGCCTGATCAATTTCAGCATCACCTTCTTCAATCTAAGCACCATAACCTTTGTAATAATCTTAAACAATACATTACACAATTTGATTGGCCGAAATTGTATAATTCTCTCAGGCATGTTAACCTTCAGTATTAATACCACAAGCATGCCATTCGTTCCTAACAGAAGGGATCCATTGTCAAAGAACTCCAAGACAAACTTAATCACAGAAGCTCCAACAATATCCATCTCTCCTAGTAGAAGACTAGTTGGTAACCATCCTGCCTTGGTTCCTTATATTTGTTTGATTAGATCATTCCAATCGATGGATTGATCTCTTGATATTACAAAGATTATATACACAAATAAAGAGATATTAGCCGTTGGAGGCTATTCAATAGATTCCTAAATTACGGTAAGGAATAAATACAAGAATATATGGTTGCCTATTCTTATACCCTCCCGCAGTCAAAACATCATAATGAGGATGATCGGACGTTTAGGCTGGATCTGAATTCGTTGAACAATGAGGTAGGTAGGCAGGCCCTTCGTGAAGATATCTGCATATTGGTGTGATGAAGGTACATGTAAAATCCAAACTTGGCCAAGTGCAACCTTTTCCCATACAGATAAAATGTTCAGCTCAACATGTTTGGTACGTTGGTGTTGAATGAGATTGGTGGATAAGTATACAACACTTATATTGTCACAGTAGACGATGGTTGCTTTTGTAATGGGGCAATGGAGTTCTAGCAAAAGGTTATGAATCCACGTTGTTTCAGCTATGGCATTGGCAACACCTCTGTATTCAGCTTCGGCACTGGAGCATGAGATTGTTGGTTGACGTTTGGAAGACCATGATATGACGTTATCACCAAAGAAGACACAATAACCAGAGGTGGAGCAACTACTGTTGGGACAACCAGCCCAATCAGCATCTGCATAGGCGGTTAGTGATGTGGTTGTAGATCGAGAGAAGTGTAAGCCTTGAGAGATTGTTCCCTTGATGTAGCGGAGAATATGTTTAAGTGCGCTGAAGTGAGGTTCACGTGGGTCATGCATATAAAGACAGGTCTGTTGGATTGCATAGGCAATATCGGGGCGAGTGATTGTGAGATATTGTAAGGCGCCTGCGAGACTTCTATATAGTGTAGGATCAGCAACAGGTTCACCTACATCTGCTCAAAGTTTTGATGTCGTGTCAACGGGTGTGCCACATGGGTTGCAAGTGGTCATGTTGGCACGTGTAAGAATGTTTGCAGTATAATTTTCTTGACTTAAAAACATGCCATTTTTGTCCCTGCAAACAGCAATTCCCAAGAAATAGTGAAGTAATCCAAGATCAGTCATAGAAAATTCAGATTTTAAAGTAGAAATGATTGACCTGAGAAGAGTGTTTGAGGAGGCAGTGAGGAGAATGTCATCAACATAAAGAAGTAGGTAAGCAAAATCTTTTCCATGATGAAGTATAAAAACTGTGTATCACTTTTGCTGTTGATGAAACCAATTTTTGTGGCATAGAGAGCAAAACGTTCGAACCATGCGCGAGAAGCTTGATTTAAATCGTATAGTGATTTTTTGAAGAGACAAACATGATCAGGTTTTGACGGATCAACAAAGCCTGGCGGCTGATGCATGTTGACAGTTTCTTCAAGATTGCCATGAAGGAAAGCTTTTTTAACATCTAATTGATGAACAGACCAATCTCGTGACATGGCAATGTGGAGAACTGTTCGAATTGTTGTTGGCTTGAAAACGGGGCTGAACGTTTTGTCACAGTCAATGCCTACTTCTTGAGTTTTTCTATTGGCAACTAGACGAGTTTTGTTGCAAGAAAAAGTGCCATCTGCATTAAATATATGATGAAACAACCACATTGATCGAATAATATTAGTGTTAGGAGGACGGGGAACAAGTTCCCATGTGTTAACTATTTTGAGAGATTTGCATTCATCAGTCATGGCAATATTCCAATTTGGATCCTTAGCTGCATGAACATGAGACAAAGGAAGACGTGAAACAATATCAGTATGAAGAGAAATAATAATTTTGGTTTTAGTGATACCACTTTGACTTCTGGTCCGCATCCTAGGTGGTGGAGTGGGAGCATGAGATGATAGAGAAGGGACCGCTGAAGACATTTGTTGTTGGACTAATGAAGGAGATGAACTAGGTGAGTGGGGTGAAGATGTATCCAATGAAAGAGAAGTGGCTAGCGGAGTGGAGTGTGTTGATGATGGAAGTTGTATTGGAGGAGAAGAAATAGGTGATGATGAAATTGTCATAGGAGCTTCCATAGGTGGAGAACTTTGAATTGGGGGAGCTGGTGGAGGCAAAATAGGAACACTTGTGAGAGTAGTTGGCAGCTGACATATTGATAACTGTGGCGAGGATGATGATGGTGGAGGTGGTGGTGGCAAAGCTGACTTGGTCGGATTGGCTGATTGAGCAAAAGGAAATATCGTCTCGTCAAAGACAACATGATGTGAGATAATAATGCGAAGAAATGAGAGGTCTAGGCAACGATAACCTTTGTGGTTTATCGGATATCCTAGAAAAATATCGAGTTGATTGTGGTAATAACTTGTTTTTAGCTGTGGGAAAGAGATTAGGATGACATAGACAACCGAAAACACGGAGTTGATCATAAGAAATTGATTTATTGAAAAGACGAGTGAAGGGAACCTCATTGTTGATGGTGCTTGATAGAAAAATGTTAAAAAGATGTGCCGCCATGTTTAATGCTTCAACCCAATAAGTGTTGGGCATTTGTACCTGGAAAAGAAGAGTATGCACAAGATTGTTGATAGTACGTAATGTTCGTTCAGCTCTACCGTTTTGTTGTGATGTGTATGGGCATGAAGAATGAGGCTGAATCCCATGACTTGAAAAGAAATCAAGAATGTTACGATTGTTAAATTCACCTTCATTGTCACATTGAAAAGCTTTTATTGGTGTCTGAAATTGAGTTTTAACAAAATTTAAAAAATGTAAAAATTTAGAGAAAACTTCACTCTTTTGACGTAGAGGATAAACCCAAACAAAGTGAGAAAATTGATACAAAAAAATAACAAAATATTTAATTCCACTAACACTTGAAACAGGAGAAGTCCATATGTCTGAGTGTACTATTTCAAAAGGGGAAGAAACAACAGAAGTTGATGAGAAAAATTGTTGACATAAATGTTTTCCTAATTGACAAGCATGACATAAAGTTGAGACATAATTTTTAGAAGACTTTAAAAAACCATTAGAAACTATAAAACAAAAACGGAGTCATCGAGATGATCCAACGTTGATGCCAAATTGATGCAGGAACAGACTAAGTAAAGCATGAGTAGTGTTAGAGAAAGATGGCGATGAAACTGCATAGAGTGGACCAGTGCTATCACATCGGATGAGAGGAGCTTGGGTTCGAAGATCCTTAACAAGAAAGCCAAACGGGTCAAATTCAATAGAACAAGAATTATTATTAGTAAATTACCTCACAGAAACAAGATTTTATAATATTTTAGGACATAATAAGACATTATTTAGATGTAAAGGACGAGATATAGAGGGAAGGATCGTGTGACCAGAAGCAATAGCAGGAAGAAGTGAACCATTTCCAACAGTGATAAGAGTAAGAGAAGATGAAGATGAGATAGAGTTGAGATTACCATATTGAGCAGTGAGATGAGCGGTAGCTCCGATGTCCATGTACCAACTAGCATCAGATGGATCAGATAGAGTCATGGTGTTAAATGCGTTTGCAAGAGTGGTGGGAATAAAATCAAATGTGGCCATGTTTGAAGGTGACAGAGGTGTGGAGTTGTAAGTTGAGATATAATCAATTCCTTTTTATGGTGGAGCATGAGCAAGAATGACTGGACTGGTGTGTGAGGAAGCATGATCATTATGAGATGATTGTGTGAGTTGTTTACATTGTGAGAGTAGTCATTGAAAGGAGGGAGAAATTAGAGGAGAGAAAGAGAATAAGGGATGAGATAGGGAAAGATAGCAGAGATACAAGAAAGAGGAAGAAGAGAAATTGAAGAGAATAGAAAAGAAGAGAGTGGCGGAGAGATCAAAAGGTGAAACCCTCTGATACCATGTTTGATTAGATAATTCCAATCGGTGGATTGGTCTCTTGATATTACAAAGATTATATACACAAATAAAAAGATATTAGCCGTTGGAGGCTATTCAATAGATTCCTAAATTATGGTAATGGACTTGGCTAACAATGGCTCAAATCATAGTCTAGATTCTCAAAATGAAACTGGATGGAATTCGAACTCACTACATGATGTCTAGCTAAATCAAAAACAAGCCAATTGGACCACCAGTTTCTAATCAAGAAAAATATTTTTAAGTAATTTTTGATCTATTTTCTTTATAAAATTATCATATATATTTATATATATTTATATTAGAAAAATATATGAAGATTATAAATGTTTCATATTATTTTTTAATAAATTATCAAAAGTATAAAGGAAAAAAGATATAAATTTGTCAAATGAAATGAGTTAAGTAGAACAATGTTTATTGTTAGCCGTTAGAATGTTCAGACCTAATATTTAAGATGAAAAAGGTAATAATTAAAACAATGTTTATTGTTAGTAAAGAGAATAATGACAACAATGGTGACTCTAAGAGCATGTGCATTAGGGGTTTAAAGTGGGTTCTTGGGCTTGAGTTCTAAGAAGTAGACCGAATAAATTAATGTTTATTGGATTTGTGTGTTAAGAGACGGGTTCGCCAGCAAGAACCCGTAAGAGACGGGTTCGTGCGACGTGGTAAGCCCGTATTGGCTTATTTTTTTTGTTTCGACTCGAACCCTCTGAGAGAGAAGCAGGTTTCGAAACGAATTAGGTTTTTCACCTTATTCCAATTGGTTCGAGAAGTTTTGCGGTCGAAGGCGGCGAGAAAGGCGATTGGTGTCTCATCCACAATTGGCCAAATCTGCGTTGTTTCTCTGTCGAAGGTTGAAGTTCCGGCGTCTGGAAACCTTTATTCGACGGCCGTGAGGTATGTTTCTCGTCGTTCTCGGGTTTGTTTCGAAAGTGTTTTGCGATTTTTGGTTTTGAAATCGTACGAAAAGTTTTGAAATCGATTTTTTGTTTAATAAAATGGTTTAAGATGCGAAGAAATTATGGTTTTTGATTGATTTGTTGGTTGCATGTACGTAATTTGAAATCCTAAATAAGGGTTTTCTTAATTTGAAATTAGGGTTTCAAAATATATTTTGGGGTTTTTTGATTTTGGTTGTATGGTTTCTTATTTTATGGTTTAGGAATCGATTAGGCATTGAGTGTGTTCGATTCGGTCAATTAGGGTTTCCGATTCGGGGTTTTAATTTGGGGATTTCACATTTAGGGTTTGCAATTGTATATTTAGGTATTCGATTAAGGATTTTTGGGTGTGGGTTAGGGGATTTAGGGTTCGGATTTGGAGATTTAGGGTTTATGAATTTGTTCAGTCCATTGAGTACTGAATTAGCTTGGTGACTTAATGTTTCTCGGCCGTGTACTGAGAATGAATAGTACCATATATGCTTGCAGCATATGAAATTGTTTATGGGAATACTTTTAGTCTAGAGTAGGTTTTGCAGAAAGTATAGATGCAAAATTTGAATTTATTAGCAATGATCACTGTTTCACATCATTAGGATTTTGAAAAAATGCAACTTGTAAGTGAACTTTGCATGTGCTGGATTCTAGAACCCGGTAGTGTAATTATTACTAACAGTATAAATGGTTGGTTTCCTGATTTTCATGAATGGGAAAAACTATATTTTCTTTCATCTAGATATGGACCACAGCTTACTGAGAAACATTTTGAATATTTCCAGAAATCAGTCAAAGAAGCAATGGAATCAATAGAGAAAACAAAATCACATAAGGATAAAAGGTGAAAAAGAAGACTCAAAAGGTAACTTACAAAGACNATCAAAGGCTTTTGATCTTTTGAATGGCAACAACAATGGCAACGATTACTGTTTTGAATGTAGTATTTCGTTTGATTTAAAATTTTATATCTAAAACTAACGTCATTCTTTATTCTTTTTTCTGGCAGAGGTGTAGAGGAAGAGGTTATAAAGGGCATGCGGTGTAGAGGAAGAGGTCATTACCTGATAGCAACGTTGAAGGTAAGTTAAGAGAATACTAGTGCATTCTTAGGTTACAAGTTACGTAATTTTAATGTTACTAACAATCTGATTTTCCGATGTACATGTGCAGGAAGAGGTGGAAAAGCTCAGTGCAGAATTGGAGTTACTGGAGAAAAGGGATAATAAGGTACTTTCCCTGTCTATAATTCTCTGTTATGTGTTTAAAATTGCATATGTTGGAATAGGATTCTGTGTTTTAGTTACACTAGGTGTATTGAAGAAATCTTTTGAAATAAAAACCAATAAGTACTTTACAATTAATAACAGAATTAATTACATTGTGCTTTAGAAAATAGTAAATGTCGATTTGATGTGGTTGACAATAGGTTTTACTGTGTGTGTCTTTACTAAACATACTTTGTTTGATAAATGATGAGTTGATGTGTGTGGTTGGTAGTTAGAATAAATTGATTGCTAATCTTTCCTTAAAACCCAAAGCAAAAACACATCCATATCCCAAATCTTTCTTTCAAAAACAAACTCGTATCCCAAATCTTCTTTCAAAAACACTTCTGAATCGTTTATGGATTCTTTCTCTTTGAACTCCCCTGGGTTTCTAAACCTTCTAGCAAGCCAGAACAGTCAGTCAATAGAGCTAGAATCCCCTAGGTTTAGTAGTCAAACCTCCGACGAGCAGACATCAAAATGTGAAAGGAGAAAGTGGACACCAAAAGAAGATTTAGTCCTGATAAGCGTCTGGCTCAACACAAGCAAGGACTCCATCGTGAGCAACGAGGAGAAATGCACAGCGTTTTGGCAGAGGATACAATCGTACTTCAATGCAAGCCCTCAGGTCAATGGCTTACCTCCTCGAGAGGTAAGCCATTGCAAGCAGCGCTGGGGACGGCTGAACGCAGAAGTTTGTAAGTTCGTCGGTAGCTACGAGGCTGCTTTGAAGGAGAAGTCCAGCGGCTAGAATGAGAATGATGTGATCAAGGCCGCGCATGACATATACTACAATGACTATCACGTGAAGTTCACTCTGGAACAC